>VZSZ01001970.1:0-14146 GCA_013398815.1 Ibidorhyncha struthersii | reverse complement strand
TAGATCAACCCATGATCAAAGAAACCAAAGTTCTGCCAGTTGCACCAGTCTCGGAGCCAGGAGTTAATTTGCTGCCCCCTCTTGTTTATCCCCTCATCAATCCCTGCAATTGCTGGGATAGAGGAGAACACTATTTGTGCTCCTGATCCTTTAACCAGCTGTCCCAGGGCCCTAAAGTCATTCTTCATCACCCTTAGACTTCTGGTAGCTACCTCATCACCACCTACTTGAAATATCAGTAGTGGGTAGTAATCTGAGGGCTGAACCAGAGTAGGGAGTTTCCTCCCTATATCCTTAATCTTGGCCCCAGGGAGTCAGCTAACTTCCCTGTGGGATGGGTCTGGTCTACAAATGGGGCCCTCTGTACCCCTCAGAAGGGAGTCACCTACTACAGTTACCTTTCTTTTTCTTAGTTGAGGAAGTCCTAAGGCGTGGGGGTGAGTGACTAGCCCTGGGCAACCCACTGGATGGATCATCCTCTCCATCCTCATTCTCCTGTCCCTCAGTTTCCAAAGCCCCATACCTATTACGCAAGGGCAATTGGGAAGGTGACGGGGGCCAGGAGGGGTTTCGCTTGCTTCTCCGAGGAGGGACCTGTCTCCACTCCCCCTTGTCCCTTAAGTCCCCTCCTGCCTGATGACAGGAGGGAAGGGGATCATCCACTTCTGGTAGGGCCTCTTCCTGCTGCCTTTGCCTCGGGGTATGGCTCCACCAATTTATTTTGCTTTCACATTCTCTAATGCTTCTTCCACTTGCCTGAGCAGACCGTTTATTTGATTGCACCCCACACAGGCGGTGTCTCTGGCTCCCTCTGATACCAGTGCCACACTCAGGCATTCCTTGCAGCCAGAGGCCTGCACGGCCACATGCTTGCGTGGGAGCTCGGTCTGAGTTCCCACATTCTTTCTTGCAGTGGCTTTTGGCCAGTTTTTGGCCATGTTCTTGTCTTGAGCCAGGATGTGACCAATCACTGCAGTCTGCTTCCCACATGCCCTGAGCACGTGCCCCTGCACGCTGATGTTCCTCCGCTTGCGCTCACCCAGCTTGCGCCCAGCTTAGTCGCAAGGCTTCCAGTGACCTACCGTGCGAAATGCTGCGCCCTGTTTGCCTGCCCTCGCCGCGGTGATGCCCTGGGTGACGTCCACTGGCTGCCCGCGTGCTGGGTGCACGGCGGCTGGCCGCTGAGCTCCGGGACAGCCTGATTAGAACTGCCGCGTGTGGTGGTGGCTCCGCCCCTGCCGCGTCAGCAGCCCGCTCCCGAGCAGCCAGTCCTGGCCCGAGCTAGCCGCTTTTCCCGGCTTCGAAAGCCCCAGAGCGAGCCCCTTGCCGGCCCTTTCCGCCTCGATCCCCTTCCCCAGTGCAGACTTACCTGCACTGGAGCTGGTCTCCTCGGCGATACAGTGCTTCGGGACATGGTTTAGTGGTGGGCTTGTCAGTGTTAGGTTAATGATTGGACTAGATGATCTTACAGGCCTTTTCCAATCTAGGAGATTCTGTGATTCTGTAAGATGAGCTAATTACAGGTGAAGGAATTGTTTTTGAAGAGGCTGGAGGGCAGCTGAGCTACATCCAACATCAAATGTATTACAACTTTCCAGAATTTCATAGAACTGTAGAATCATGGAAGAGTTTAGGTTGGACGGGACTGCTGGAGATCTGGTACAATGGTCTGTTGAAATCGGGGCCTTAGACTAGGTTAATCAGGGGTCCTGTCAAGCAGTCTTGAATATTTCTAGTGAGGGACACTACTGTTTCCCTGGGTAACATATTCCAAAGTTTAATTGTTTTCATGGTGAAGATTTTATTTTTTTTTAAATATTCATATGGCAGTTCCCCTGAAGCAACTTCTGCATGTTGCCTCCATCTTCTATATAATTACTTTTGAGGACTCAGCATTTTCTGTAGAAATTCCTGAGAGATGTGGTATACTTCTTTCTTTTTCTTTCTTTTCTTATTTTTGAGTTATAAACCTTAATATAACACAGGGTAAGTGTGACTGCAGCACAATTTCAGGTGGAATTATAATTTCAAAAATCCATATCGGTTCCCTAGGCTGAAGTGTCATTCTGATGTATGTAAGCATGCATGCTTAGTCAATATTTGAAATTCATGCATCTTGCAGAGGATTTGGGGATCTGTAAACCGCAACAGTATTGGAGGAAGAAAGCTGGCCACTAAGAGGGTGTATGAAAGTAGAAGAAAGGGGTCAGATTAAGAGTACCATGATGAATCTCATCACAATCTTTTGGGGTCAGAGCAAAGAGACAGCTGATCCGTTAGCCTATTCCTGATAGTGACCATTAGAGGATGCTCAGGGAGAAGTGTAAAAACCAGGCAGGTGTTCAATGCCATCTCCCAAATTCCCAGACCTCTCAGCAGCCAACAACCAGTGAGTAATTGATTTAGATCCTCAGAGATCAGCACAAAATTGGTGAATGAGAATTCTGTGTGAAATAGAATTTTCACAAGGTTGGATCTGCATCCTGTACTAGGTACCCCAATTCCTGGGGCCAGGCACACACCAGAGCTTTACACTTCCCTACCAGCTAAGAGTTTAGGAGGTCCCTATTGTATGGAGAGAATTTTTAATTCTTTATCTAATTTCTACTGTCTGTAGATATCGGGCATATTTGTGCTTTTTCCTGTTTCCTTTTTTTAGAAACCCACCTGTTAAAAGCAACATCCTCGGCCAAGGATCCATTTACTGCCGCCCTAGCTTGAGGTCAGGAGACTTCTGGGAAGAGAGTTAAACAAGCAGCCAAGACAGTGGGAGTGTCCTGGTTTGAGGTGAAACAGGACCAATTTTGTTCAGTAACTTTGCTTCCTAGCTGGGCCTCTTCTAACTACTGAAATTAACAGCATATTGTGCAGGCAATGTTCGCTCCCTCAGAGTGATAAGACCAATGTTTATAGCTGATGCCCAGGCAGGGTATGCGGGAGAGGCTTCTGCTTATACTTATCGCTATAACAGCCAAGGCCAACCAACTTTGTTGTTTGCCACGTTGGAGGGTCGGAAGCGGAAAAGCGCAGTGGGGTCCCACCTGCGGGGAGAAGCGGACAGGCCAGGTGGCCCAAAACTGACCCACAGGGTATTCCATCCCATCTGCCTCATGTTCAGTATAAAAGCTGAGGGATCAAAGGGTCAGCTCTCTTTTTTTCTCTCTTTTTCTCTCTCGCTCTCTTGCTCTCTCACTCTCTCCAATCATCTGCCTTTGGTCCCGATACTGAAGGCAGACCTGGAATCCGGTTCCCGTCCGCCACTGAGTCCAGCCTGGGACTGCCCCAGTGCCAGCCGGTGTCGTGATTGTCATCTTGGGAGCTTGATACGGTTTTGTATATATTTCATTATTTCCTTGTATGTTATTATTAACATCTCATTAAAGTAGTTTAGTTCCTTCTAAATTCATAAGTCTCTTTTTCCCTCCTCTGCCTCTCTCTTTGAAGAGGGGTAGAGGGGAGCATCTGTCGGTCCCATCCGGGGTCCCCCACGTCCCCAGTGGCTGATTTGGCCTAAACCACGACATACAGATACTTCCAGCAGCAGCTGCGGTGCATGTTTACTACTGGTGTGTGTCATTCTGAAGCATCAGAGCCAGTCAGGGTCAGCTGAGTGTATAGAGTTGCACAATAACCCTGTGATCACTCAGCTGTTTAAGTTTAAATAGCTGGAAAGAGACATAGGTCGATTTAGTGTCTCAATAACAACTTACTATGTATGTAACCTGAACATACAAGAAATGGCACCAAAAAGCTGAACTGAGTGGTATACCTTCCTTGTCCAAACTGCAGATTTCTCAGTTTTGTGGAATCAGGTTACATTTTTTGGTCTCCTGACATATTTGTACAAGGGAAAGGGGTCAGAGTGAAGGGCAAGGCTCTGCCTGCATCGAAAGTGGGAGCTGCAGATCTGCCAACTGGCTGGGCTCAGCAAGGAAGGTCCCATTGTAGAGCAGAGGCAGCAGCATTAACCTGGAGAGGTGGAAGAGAGATAATTGCCTCACAGTGGATGAATACTCAGCATGTAAGGACAAATCAGAATAAATCACAGAGAGCAAACCAGGCAAGTTAGACTTCAGTGCTCCTCCATTCCTCTGCTTTGCAGCACTGTTACCTGTGAAGATAAGGTTACCAGTAAACTATTTGCCTTGGTTTTTAAAATTAACAAGTCATCCTACAGTGCATCAGTTTTTAATGTCTAACTGTGTGTGCTTTTAAGAAAGTCGATCTATCAAAAGGCCATTGTGATAGCCTTTCACTTTCTGAGAGTAAGGAGTTTCATGGTATTTAAAACTGGGCACCAAAATGAAGAGTGACACTAGAAAATATAGGTCTAACTGACAAAGTATTCAATTCGGCAAGCTGAAGAATACTTAGTTAAATGCTTGTCTGTTTTTTCCAACTATATAAGTTAGCCTATTAGCAAATAATACCTTTATTTATGAGCCTTCTTTCAACTCAGGAAAGCATTTAAATCTTTATTTAGGCTTAAAGGCAACCCCATTAAAGTTAAAAAGCTCAAAAATCACAAAGACATGTATTGAAGTCCTATGCCTAGTCGAGATGTGCTGCTGTGCCTTTGTCTTCAGCTTTAAGTATGGAGAACACAGCCGCTCTCTGAACAGGGGAACTGCAGGTGTTCTCTGTGGATTATTGTTTCCTTCTCTTCAATAACATGACCCACTGGAAGTGCGTGAGTATGCACGAAGATCTAAAAAAGGGTAAAAGAGCTGACTTATTAAGTCTTTGAGGGTTTTTTTAACATGATTTTAAACCAGCAAAGAATTTAAGATTAGGCAGCTGTTTATACAGCTAAGTACCAAGTACTGCTATGAAAGTGAAGCAGAAAACAGCTTGAAGATGCTTCCAAAATATGGCTCTATGGTTTAAATACAAACTCAGATGTGATTTTAGTGTAATGCCCAGGACTGTACTGGAATGTTTTGTTTGACAGCTTTTCAACAAAAGCTTTCCACGGGGGGACAAGATAACTGAATGCTCCATCTCCAATTGACTGTAATCTGAGCACCTGGAGTGCATGTGGGCCCTGCGACCCATGCATCTATCAAAGGGTAAGCTATAACCGGAAGTCTTTGGTCCAAAGCAACAACAAAAGGGACAATATCTGTCTGACTTTTGTTTCTAGGAAAATATAAGATTGCAACTCTTAATATTGTATGTTTATGATTTGATGAAACCCATAATCATTTCAGACATGAAGCCTTAATAGTAAAAGAAAACTACATCCAGATGTACAAAACTGGTCAAGTGTTCTCATTCCAAATGTTTTGTTAATAGAAATTGACTTTTTTGGCCACGTGGATGTTTCTATTAAGAACATTACTCTTTAATACCTGCTTCCTTTTTAATTAAAAAGCAAATTTTTTGTCAAAAACATTTTTTGTTTTCTTAGGGAATCTCTTCTTATGAGACTTCAAAAAAATGAAAGATTTAAAGCATATAAAATATGTACTGAGCCCATCAGCGACAGTGGCAGTGCCTCTGCAATAGCATACTTAAGAAAGGGGAAAAGACTGCTGTGCAACAGCAGCTTGAAGAAAGGAGTGAGAATATGTGAGAGAAACAACTCTCCAGACACCAAGGTCAGCGAAAAAGGAGAGGGAGGAAGTGCCCCAGGTGCCCAAGCAGAGATTGTCCTGCAGCCCGTGGTGAAGACCATGGTGAGGCAGGCTGTCCCCCTGCAGCCCATGGAGGTTAACAGTGGAGCAGATATCCACCTGCAGCCCATGGAGGACCCCCCACCGGAGCAGGTGGATGCGCCCAAAGGAGGCTGTGTCCCCATGGAGAGCCTGCGCTGGAATAGGTTTGCTGGAAGGACCTGTGACCCCATGGAGAGAGGAGCCCACGCTGGAGCAGGTTTGCTGGCAGGACTTGTGACCCCATGGGGGACCCATGCTGGAGCAGTCTTTTCCTGAAGGACTGCACCCCGTGGAAAGGACTTGTGGAAAGGACACGTGGAAAGAACCCACACTGGAACAGTTTGTGAAGAACTGCAGCAACGTGGGAAGGACCCATGTTGGAGAAGTTTGTGGAGGACTATCTCCCATGGGAGGGACCCCACGCTGGAGCAGAGGAATAGTGTGAGTCCTCCCCTTGAGGAAGAAGCTGGTCCTTTGACAAGGAAATTGGAGGACGGAGCGGGAGAATTCAGACAGGAAGCAGAAACTACCCGGTCCCTGACTTCATCAGAACTTCGAGACATGTGGAAAGATTAAAGCCACCAGTCAGGTGAGCGGATTGCTGCCTGGCTGCTCCGATGCTGGGATAACAGGGCCAACAGTCAGCAACTGGAAGGTAGGGAAGCCCAACAGCTGGGATCCCTTGCTAGAAACCGGGGAATTGAGAGAGGATGGGCTCAGTTTTGGCCAGCGGCAGGTCCATCTTGGAGCCGGCTAGAATTGGCTCTATCATCAGACATAGGGGAAGCTTCTAGCAGCTTCTTACAGAAGCCACCCCTGTATCCCCCCCCCCGCTACCAAAACCTTGCCACGTAAACCCAATACAATGTGCCACGTGGGTGTTCTCCCTTAAGATGTAAGTCTATAAGTCCTTCTGTGCACACTAGGATGTGTTTAACTGAATGCTGAATCCTGATATCCTCTTGGAAGACTTGGCATATCTCGAGTCAGGCAGCAGCAGCTTTTTAGCATCAAGCTTTTGATAAAGTCCAGAGAGACAAGGGTTATGTTATCATTTGCTTTAACAGTTAAGTTCCGTTGTTCCAGGTAAATTCCCACATCTTCGTTGCTGCACCTGCGCACAGTAAATGAAAGTGTCTTTCTGGAATGTTTACAATATGAGCAGATGAGATGTACAGAAAGGAATATGATACCTAACTTTTATTATCAAGCTACTTTTTCAAAGACACACAAGAGACACCGATAAAAAGGCAGGAATAATATTATGGTAATCTGGTCCTGCTTGGGTTTCCTAATCAGTGATGACTTTCTCTGTCCCACTGAAAAAAACCCCAAAACTAATAGACTTTTTGAGATTCAGACTATGACTTCCAGTGAAGTTTGAATATCAAAAATGTTGATGATCTTAGAAACGTCAGATGTATTTCAGAAATCAAAGCAAGTATTTTTCTTACCAAATGCTTTGCCTATCACTGTAAGTAGGAACTTCATAGAACAATGACAATTAAAACCAGATCCTGCCCAAAATGAGCAAATCTGACCCGGAGATGATTGCTCATATTTGATTTTGATACATAAACATTTTCAGTTACTAAAACTCTATGTTCCGCTAAAATATACAAAAATAAACGACACTGAAATAGGTATTCTGAATTACCTATTGTCTGCTATAAGAAAAGAAAGAAAAATCATAATTCTGATTCATTTCAGATGTCGGGACCTATTAGGAAATCTTGTCTGCGTTCTAGGAAGGAGCTGGAGACTACTATTCCTTACATGTAAAGGAACTGTTGACACACATAAATTACTTCAACAGTGTTACATGCTCGGATTTAACACTCACTGAAATATTTTCCCTGCAGGTTTTTTTGTTTACTTTTGAACCACTGAGCTGATCCAGGTGGTTTGGGGAGGGGGTAGTATTTCCATTTGTTTTCTTTTATTAGAGCTCCCGAGCAGACGGTCCCGGCCCGACCTAGCCGCTTTTCCTGGCTTCAAAAGCCCCAGAGAGAGCCCCTTGCCAGCCCTTTCCGCCTCAATCCCCTTCCCCAGTGCAGACTTACCTGCACTGGAGCTGGTCTCGGTGAGAGGAGACCAGCCCAATTTTGTAATTTTTCCCAATTACTTATAAGATTGTTTTCAAAATGAGTCCCATTGTCTGACTCAATTCTTTCTGGAGTGCCATGTTGCCACAAGACTTGCTTTTCAAGGCCCAGGATGGTATTCCAGGCAGTGGCATGGGGTACAGCATAGGTTTCCAACCATCCGGTGCTTGCTTCCACCATTGTAAGCACATAGCGCTTACCCTGGCGGGTTTGAGGCAGTGTGATGCAGTCCGTTTGCCAAGCATCCCCATACTTATATTTCAGCCAACGTCCCCCATACCACAAAGGTTTTGGCCATTTGGCTTGCTTGATTCCAGTGGGGACATAGATGTTGTTTTGTTAATCACATCCATTGGGATCTGGCGACACCCATCTCGCAACTTAATTCCCAAAAATTGGACCTCTCATGCAGGTCCCTTGGCCTTAGGTCATTTTACAGCAAAGCCAGCTTTCAGAAGAATCTTAATTATTTTCTTACCTTTCTGGAAAACTTCTTCTGCTGTGTTACCCCACACAATGATGTTATCGATATATTGTAGGTGTTATGGAGCTCCACCCTTCCCCATTGAGGTCTGGATCAGTCCATGGCAAACAGTAGGGCTGTGTTTCCACCCCTGGGGCAGTCGATTCCAGGTGTACTGGACTCCCCTCCAGGTGAAAGCAAACTGCGGCCTGCACTCTGCTGCTAGAGGAATAGAGAAAAAGGCATTAGCAATGTCAATGGTAGCATACCATTTGGCTGCCTTTGACTCCAGTTCATACTGAAGTTCCAGCATGTCTGGCACAGCAGCACTCAGTGGTGGTGTGACTTCATTCAGGCCACGATAGTCTACTGTTAATCTCCAGTCCCCATCAGACTTTCGCACTGGCCAGATAGGGCTGTTAAAGGGTGAGCGAGTCTTGCTGATCACTCCTTGGCTCTCTAGCCGTCGAATCAGGTTATGGATGGGAATCAGGGAGTCTCGGTTGGTACGATACTGTCGTCGATGCACCGTGGCAGTAGCAATTGGCACCTGCTGATCTTTAACCCTCAGCAGTCCCACAACAGAAGGGTCATCTGAAAGACCGGGTGAGGTAGACAGCTGTGTAACATCCTCAGTCTCTACAGCTGCTACACCAAAAGCCCACCAATACCCTTTTGGGTTGTTGCCGTGAAAAGCCGAAGTCAGGACTCAATAGTCGGAGTGAGTATTAAGCAGGTATTCTTTATTGCAGTGCTGGATGCACAGGGGATCACTCCTCCTAATGCGTGTACCCTAAAGGGTTAGTTATACAGCTTATATACATTCCATATATACAGATTCATAACTCATTACCATAGGTTACTACCCACTCCCGCATGCGCACTATAGTCTCTCAGTGGTCTTCAGAGACATCTGGTGGTCGTTTACTTCTTCCACTCCTCTTCATCACAGTGTTCTTTTAGTGAACTTTAGCTCTTCACCTCCTTACCCTGCTAACAAAGTTGCAGAGTCTGCAGTCTGCAGCCATGAGACATCCCGTGTTTCTCTATCTCATGGCAGCTTTGCATTCTGTTCTCAGAGATAAGTTCTGACACAGCTTATATCTCACAATACAACTGTTATATAGTTCATTGCTGCTGCTTGTTCAATGCTTTACAACTGTTACATACTTCATTTAATGCTTTAGGAAATCAGGCTCTCGCATCAGGGTTTTAATATACCTTCTCTTGAGATAGTCTATGCCAAGGATGCACGGAGCATCTGGACCAGTAACAATGAGGTGCTTCTACCATTTATTCCCAGTTAGGCTCACTTTGGCATCTAATACAGTCAGTTCTTGAGATCCACCTGTCACTCCAGAAATAGTGACGGATTCTTCCCCTTTATGATTCGATGGCAATAGGGTACACTGGGCACCAGTGTCCACTAAGGCTTTATACTTTTGTGGCTCTAACATGCCAGGCTATTGAATCCACACAGTCCAATAAACTCAGTTGTCCCTCTCCTCCTCCTGGCTGGAGGCACCACTAACGTTGACCATAGTACCTACGATTAGCAGATGGGTTCCTACCTGGACCAGAGGATCGCTCACCATAGGTCGGAGCAGCCATTGGCCTTGAATAATTCTTTCTTCTATCTGCTTTACCTTGCAACTCTAACACTCGTGCCTGTAGGGCTCAGGTCAGTTCTCCATCCCACTTCCTCATGTCCTCTCCATAGTCACAGAGGCAAAACCATGGGGTATCTCAGAGTGGGTCCTGTTCCTTTTGAGTCGGTCTCATAGGAGGGCATCTTTTCCTAATGGCTGCAACGTGGTTCCATTCAGGGGAAGAGTGGGATCTTTCCTCCATCCTGGACAGTTTATCAAACAGTTGCTCGTTTTTCTTAGCCATTTTCTCATTTTGCTCAGCCATTTTCTTGGTCATTTTCTCAATTTTCTCAGCCATTTTTTTCCACGGCTGCCACAGTGAGGGGACGAGAGATGCTATCTTCATACTGTCATACTCTGTTAGCCACTTCATTTCCAGTTGGCATGTCGGCATCAGATCCTCCCCAGACCATTGCTGACAATGTGTGGGAATACATTGATGGTGCACTCTGCACAAACCTTCTCAGCGAAGATCATTTGCATGGCATTTCATCAGGGTCTACATTCACTCATTAGTAACCATAAATCACCTCTCATACAGCCAGTTCTCTCAAGTACTTAATACTTTTTTTCCATGCTGGTCAATTTGTTTGGATGGCATTTGATATCATCCTTAAAGGGATACTTGCCCTTTACGGCTGACACCAGTCGCCTCCAGAGACTGAGAGTGTCTTTCTCCCAATCGCTTTATCTATACCTCCATCCCTGGCCAGGTTTCCCAGCTGCCTAGCTTCTCTGCCATCTAAGTCTATGGTATCAGCCCCATTGTCCCAGCATCGGAGCAACCAGGAGATGTGTCTCACCTTTATGACGGCTAAAGTCCTTCTTCATATTTCACAAATCCTTCATAGAGAAGGACTGAACGACTATCTCTACATCTGAGTCCTCCTCCTATGTTGAGCAGGACCCTTTCCTTTATCTCCTTTAGAAGGACCCCCTCCTGGATCTCCGTTAGAAAAACTCTCTCCCAAGAGAGAGCAGTGTCGAGGCTGGAGTGACTTTTGCCGGGATGGGCGGAGGAGGAGCTTGTGCTGCTACAGGGGTGGGGTGCGGAGGTGGGGGGGAGCTGGCGCCAGTGCAAGCAAGGACGTGGCTTCCACCGAAACGGACGGCGGCGGCGCGCCTTTTACCTCCGCCTGCGGACTGACTTTTGACAGTGCAGGTGGGGCGTGACTTCCGCTGGAACGGGCGGTGGGGTGGCTTTCACCGCTGCAGGTGGGGGGGTGGCTGGGGCCGGTACGGGCCGGGAAGTGGCTTCTACTGATACGGGCTGAGAATTGGCTTCTGGGGTTTGAGTGGCAGCAGAGTATGTTACACAATAGCTACTCCTGCACCGATTTTTCATAAAAAACACGTTCAGGAAAACCGACAACAAAATCATGATTTTAAGAAACATTCCTTATCGAAACTGCCCGANGAAAGTAACAATCCTTTTCAAAACAGCCCGAAAGGTTTCCATCCCCTAGCTCTGATGGTATCACTTTGGCATAAGCATTAACAGGCAAAGTAAACCTTCCCCAGGTAAAACCGAAAGTGTAATTATTAATAGAATCCATCATGTGATGCCTGAGATATGCAAGCAGAACTGTTATCCAACTAATTATATTATATATCTGAATTGCAGACAACACCAGAACAGCACGTTTAAACCATCGCATACAAACACAAAGAGCAAATAAACCATGCAACACATTGGGCAGGATAAGCAGAGTGACGTGCGGAATGAGACTCCACAACCGAGAAGGTTGTAAAGTAGGTATATCTTATTCAGCGCTGGGCAGCACGGGGGGTCACCCCGCCACAATTGTGTGCGCGCAGTGCAGCTGGTTTCTCAAATATATATAGTACTTGATCACATAATCATAAGATTTCGCAATACACCTATACATATACATGACCTGTCCCGCTTTGTATTAAAATTAGTTCTCCGCCCCTTTGCACCTGCGCAGTGCTCCCTGGTGGTGGTCGCCAGAGGTCCCAATGATGAAGTAAGGAGGCTCTTCTTCGTCACCGCTAGTAACCTCTGTTCTTTGCGCAGGCTCAGATCACCCTTGGAGCTTGGCCAAATCACAAAACCGGTTTTAATCGGTTCCAAGCTGTTTCTGGCTCCTGATTAGATCTTCTTGTTTCCTTGTTCAGCATCTTGCTCAAGACCTCTATTGTTTTGTTGTTTAACCTATTAACATATTAAACTAAGGAGACAATCAACTGTTTAATCATTAAACCCCATCAAGGGTTGCATCAATTTACTTCAAACAAAGCTCTCTGAAGGCACGATATAACATTTCACTTAAGAACAACATGATGTGAGCTGTCTATTTTAAATGTCTGAGCAAGCTGGAATTCAAACTCATCAGGCAAACTCTCAGAGCCCTGGACAAGCTCTGCTCGAGCCCAGCATTGGGCGCCAGTAAAGCTGTCGTGGTTTGGGCCAGACTGGTCACTGAGGCAAAATGACAGATGGTCTCCCCCACCTCTCTCTTCAAGGAGAGGGGGGAGAGAGAGAAAGAGACATGAGTTTAGAGGGAACTAAACTACTTTAATGAGATATTAATAATAAATAAAAAGAAAATAATGAAATATATACAAAACTGTATCGAGCTCCCAGGATGACAATCACCTCACCAGCAGCCACTGGGGAAGTCCCAGGCTGGACTCAGTGACGGACAGAAACTGGATTCCGGATCTGGATTCCGGATTGGGATCAAATGCAGATGAACAGACAGAGTCCTCCTCTCTCTATATAAAATATATACATAGGTCTTATCACTCTGAGAGCGAACAGTTTCTGCACGATATAATGTTAATTTCAGTAGTTAGAAGAGGCTTAGCTAAAAAGTAAAACTACTGAACAGAAAACTGAGCAACTATACTGAGGGCAAATGGGACGATGATGGGGACAGATGGGATATACTGGGAGTGACTAGGAGCATGCTGGGGGCAAGTGGAATCATACTGGGAATGAGTGGGACCACCCTGGGGGCAACTGGGAATGACTGGGATCATAGTGCGAGCAATTGGAACTACACTGGGAGGCAACTGGGATGATGCTGGGGACAACTGGGATATACTGGGAATAACTGGGAGCAACTGGAACCATACTGGGGGAAACTGAGAGCAATGGGGATCATACTGGGCAACACTGGGACCACACTGAGGTTTACTGGGAGTGACTGGGAGCATGCTAGAGGCAACTGAGACCATACTGGGAGTTACTGGGATGACCAACGGGAGCAACTGGGGGTTACCGGGATCAGAGTGGGATCAAGTGGGATCATGCTAGGATTGACTGGCAGTCACTGGGACAACCCTAGGAGTGGCGGGGATCATATTGGGAGCAATTGGAACTACGCTGAGGGCAAATGGGATGATGCTGGGGGCCATTGGGATATACCGGGGGTAACTGGGAGTGATTAGGAGCATGCTGGCGTCATACTGGGAGTGACTGGGATCATAGTGAGAGCAACTGGGATCATACTGGGAGTGATGGGGACCGCCCTTGGGGACACTGGGAGAGACGGGGATATACTTGGAGCAACTGGAACTACACTGGGGGCAACTGGGATCGTACTGGGAGTGATGGGGACTGCCCTTGGGGACACTGGGAGAGACGGGGATATACTTGGAGCAACTGGAACTACACTGGGGGCAACTGGGATCATACTGGGAGTGAGTGAGACCATACTGGGGTGACTGGGAGTGACTGGGATATACAGGAAGCAACTGGAACTACACATTGGGATGACTGGGATCATACTGGGAGCAACTGGAACTAGGCTGAGGGCAACTGGGATGACGCTGGAGGCATCTGGGATATACTGGGAGTAACTGGAACGACGCTTAGGCCAACTGGAACCAAGTTGGGGTCCACCGGGATATACTGGGAGTAACTGGGAGTGACTGGGAGCATGCTGGGTTCATACTAGGAGTGACTGATATCATACTGGGGGCAACTGGAACTAGACTGAGGGCAACTGGGATGACGCTGGAGGAATCTGTGATATACTAGGAGTAAATGGAATGACACTGAGGGCAATCTGGACCATGCTGAAGGCAACTGGGATATGCTGGAAGTGACTGTGAGTGATTAGGAGCACGCTGGGAGCAATTGGAAGTAGGCTCAGCGAAACTGGGATAATACTGGGATTGACTGGGAGTGACTGGGTCCACCCTGGAGGAAACTGCGATGATACTGGGAGTGACTGGGATCATACTGGGAGTGTCTGGGAGTTGGCCTCAAGTTACGCCGGGGGAGGTTTAGATTGGATATTA
>VZSZ01001969.1:24330-38337 GCA_013398815.1 Ibidorhyncha struthersii | reverse complement strand
GGGAAGAGAGGAATCAGTGCCAGAGATCATAGAACTTATCACAGGTGGAGTATAAATGAGAAGACCTGCATTCACCCATATCAGAGAAAACAGGAAGCAGATGTGCTGCTGGCATGCAGAGTGATAACAGAGCCCCTGTGTTAGCAAGCAAAATTGCCAGAGCAGCAGCAAGAGGTACATCACAACTCCTAAAAAACAACGCAGGACATGTGAGAGTTTCCTCAAACCACCCAACTCATTAGCAGATCCCTGAAGTTTACTTTTAAAAAGGTCTGCTGTGTCAAGCCCTCATGCCAGGGATTACTGAACTTCAGTAACGGAGGGCTTGATTCTTCTGTAAGTAAACTGATTAAAACTTAGTAGTGTGTATGAAGTTCTTTGATGAGAAGTGGTGTATGAAATAACTGTAAATCCTCTGATGTCCTTAGGAGCAAGAGAAGGTTGTGAGAGAGTGCAGTCAGCTAACAAGCATGCTCTACAGCAGTCAGACAAAGGGATGTGAGAAACATTTAATAGTTTCTCAGATGGCTGAAAGTTACAGGAATTTTGTATTTTAAAGAACAAGTGGAAGAGACTGCATAAATACCAACCCCTATGAATAACTGAAACACCCAACCTAACATTTCCGTAACAGCCAAATCCTCAACAGTTTTGAGGAAGGCTCACAAAGAGGAATGACTACCACACAACCTACTGATAACTAAAAGAAGCTTTTTTTAGGTTTACCAGTTATTGGGCATTACATTCCCAACCCCCACTGGAACTGTTATACAGATTCCCAATGTCTGAAACAATCAACATCTCATCCAGTTATTGACCTCAAGGCCCTGCAGTGTCTAACGTCCAGAAGCAGAGCAACAGTAGCTGATCAGCTGCACTTGAGAGTCATCATCTTGAGCTCTATCCATGCTAAGGTACAGTATCTAATCTACATCCACCACAGCCTGGGTGAAAAACTGATGTTACTGGGAAAATAAGAACTTCTAGGGGAGGAAATGAGAAATAAAATTTAGCATTTGACCTTCCTGTTCTTCACTTAGACTCTATCTACACATGAATTTACAATTCTGCTCAACTAAATTAGTAACTACATATAAAAACATTGCAAGAAGTCAATATATGAAGACTCAGTAGAAAGGCTTTCTTCCATAGCTGCACAAAGTCCACACACTTCCCTGTTTTTCCTGTTTTACTGTCAGTTATGTGGCCTATACTAAAAGATCCTAAAAGCCACCTTCTGTAAAGGGTTTCCATTTGCCAATGGAAAAATTGTCCCAGATACGCGAGCAACTAGGGGGTGGGGTTTGTACAAATATGTACATGCATGTATATGATCATTCCTACAAATCAGTCTATCACATATGGTCTCTAGATCTACTTATCTATTTTTCCCTTCCCTTACTCTATTTTTCTTCCTTTTCTGTTTTCTTTGCTAGTTACAATAGGTTTTCAGGTACTTTAAATACACCAATGAAGAGCTTCACCTATGCCTGTGGTAAAACAGTTTTACATATGGCAATACTGGAACAGTACAGGTCTTAGTGTACTCTACGATGTTAACAAAAATGCTAAAAATCTTTTTAGATTCCCCCTGAGGAAATGCCAAGATGAACAGAAGCATGAGAGGATGGCTACTGGTTGAAGGAAACCCCCATTTCCCATCTTCCTTCCTCCTACCCATTCCCTTTCCCTCACTCTGTGCCTCCTCCCTCCTGCAGCACAGAAGAACTAGATCAGACAACTATCTACCATACTTTATTATCTACTGACAATTACATACTCTATGTTCAGTCTTAATTTATCACTCGCCTGCAGCTGCAAGATTGCATCAGGCAGAAACCTTTTGACTGGTTGGGCTACCACGACCTTTGGGGCACACCCCAGCACGGGCTGAACACCAGCAAATGTTGGCGACCAGTCAGGATGTCAGGAAACAATGATCAAACCCAGTTCAACTCCAGATATGAATAAAACCCATGTACATAACCCACCTCTTTCCAAGCCCAGCTTTTCCACTACAATAAAACAGTGGGAAAATGAGAATTTTCCATGCCCTTTCCTGTTACACGTTCTATTTTACTTTCTGTTCTCCAGACATTTCAACATAGAATTTCTTCTAAATTGTCTCAGAAGATAGATACGTGTAGTTCAAAATACGAGAACACAAATCATTTACACAGCATGAACATTTGCACACAAATCCTGGGGAGAGTAAACAAGTACCCTCAGTGAGTAACACTTAAAACATGGTTTGCTGTCACACTGCTGCGTTTTGGAAACATGTCATTATTTGGATCAATGTATGCATTTCTGGCCTTTGCTGAACTCTCTCCACACCATACTACACTGGATAGCGCCAGAGGACCAGCTAGTGTCATAATCACTAACTTCAGATCTGAAGTGACAAAGAAACATCTCTGGTAATGATGTTAACTTGTCCTTCTTCAGTCTTTTGACAGTGAAGACAACGGCAGTGCAACAATCCGTGACTCACACAGGACAAACCACAGCAAATTCATCTGTCATACAAATCTGTAGACTCTGCAACATCATTTGTTGCAGAAATTTGAACAAGACAAGGGATTTTCTCATTACAAGCAGAAGACCGCCAGCTTGGTGAACATAATTCCACTGCTGCTTCTGCCACAGAGTGGCTCTGTTAGAACACTTACACATTTCAGATAGATGCTATTTTAGATACCCAACATGAGATGCTGGCCTGTGACTTCGAGAAGAATTAGTCACTGCTACAGTCAACGTTATAGACCCACACAGGGAATGGCTGGCATGTTCTATGAGGCTGAGAATTCTGGAAAAAAAAACGAATTCTGCAGGAAAAAAAATGAGCATGAGTGAGAAAGTGGACATCGAGTTATTCCACAGTTTAGACTTCAGCTACTCCATGTTTTATTCCGTAACTGAAGAAATTTTACAACCTTACAGACATATGATTAAATAAAATTCAACATTTGTGAAGTACCTGGACATAGTAGCCATGACTGCCACAGAAAGACCCATAAAAGCATAGTCAAGGTGGGTTTTCAGAAAGCTTTCTACAAAATTCTTCAAACACTTGCGAAAACCAAGGGGTTGCGAAAGAAAAAGAAAAGCCTTTTATGGACAAGGAATTGGTTAAGTGGCAGGAAAGAGAGTGAGAGTAAATGGTCAATTCCTGCAGTGGAGGGAGGCCACTTGCAAAATTTCTCCAGGATCTGTGATGGATCTGCTGTGGCAAAGGTGAGCAGTGAGCACCATCCAGTTACTCAAAACAGCACAGACTAAAGATTCATGGAGGGACACTGTGAGACTGAATGGACAGCAGAATGGCAGGTAACATTCAACAAATAAAGTGATCTACATGGAGCGAAAACAACTGCAGTCCTAATAAACTGGTCTAAGCTGACCATTATATTACCCAGGAAGGAGATTTTGGGGTTTGACTGTTCCATGAAGACAGCAGTTTGGTCCTTGATAGTTCTCAAAAAAATAAACCAAGTGTCATAAGTAAGGACAGGAACATCATTGAGCCATTATATAAATCTATGTTTCAAATTAACTGTGTTTATACCTAACACTGTATTTTTTATTCCCCTTTTCTCAAAATGGGTAACACAACTGGAAAACATTCCTAAAAGCACAAAAAAGATGATCAAAATACGGAATAACTTTTTCTTCAAGAAGCAGTCCAAGCAATATTAGGTTTTTCATTCTGGAAATGAGAATTTTGGAGAGGTCTGACGAATTTACGAAGCTTTACATAGGTTCTAGAGGGTGGTTGTACCAAGTAACGGCACACAGTCTCTTCCAGTACAAGGATTAAGAGCTGTTGAATCAAGCTCATTGGAGATACTTTCAAAAGGACAAGAGGTGGTTCATCATGTAACTGGTAGTTCACCTGAAGAACCAACAGCTCATTGCCAAAGGAGGCTGTGGATTCTGCCTGACTTCACAAAGAAACTGGACATACTCAGAGATTAAAATATACTCACATTAATAAGGACATAAACCACAGCTAACTCTGAAATTGCCTGTGCTTACAAGAGTTGGAAACTTCTAAGATATCAGGTAACGCTAGCACACACACTGCTACTGTTCTTACTCCTCCACATGCATTTGTTTACAGCTATTGTAAAACACGTTGCTGGTCAAGAGATGTATTTGGACTGACCCAATACGGCCATTTTTGTGTTCTAATTCTACCTTCAGAACAGTGTTCAAATAGTAGAAAAGAACACGAGGCAACAACTCCTAACTTTGTTTTTCTCCACAATTGTTAACAGCAGCTAATTAAATTACCACCACCCATCCTGTGCAATGAATGACTCATGGGTCCTATGGGGAAAGGAAGAGGGAAAACAAAGCAATGTAAGTAATTAAAGACTACACCAAAACACACATGAAACACAGAAGGCAAATTAGGCAGGATTAACTTGCTTATACATTTCCCAATCTATGATAGCTTGGCTTTGCCACGAGACAGTTCTAACATCTCCTGTGCACAGCTCCTGTTTCTAAAACAGCATAGGTAAGTTTCCAGTGGTCTGGAAGAGTTTGATATACAGGTCTTCTGATGGAAAATGCCACTCACACATCAGAATCAATGGAAAGGAATATGTGAAGAATCTCACCTGCTTCCCTGGAAAGAGACAACTGCCTCAGCTATCACAGCACTTTAAACTAAACCAGCTGTCCTTGTACTCAAGCAGATATGAGAGCACTCAAACTACTCTAGCAACTAAGCTGGGCAGCTATACCTCTCTCCATGCATTCCAAGCAGATCAAAGGTGCTTATGACCATGGCTATAGATGTTACTGAACAAGAAGAAACTGGCTGTCAGCACATTGATATGGAAGTGTTTTCCACACACATCTTGACCAGTTACAAAGATACTCCTGTAAAAGTTACTCCATATCATCTGCATCATAACCAGAAAGCGATGGCTGATTATGTGTTAAAACTAGGCTGAGTTTACTAATACATGCATCTGTCAAAGGGGAGGCGAGATTTTGGTTTTGGGTTTTTTTTAATCCTAGGTTCTCTCCTAGGACAGAACTTTCAGAAAGTAGAAAATGATGAACAGGGCTGAGTAAGTATACATAGACTGCAACTTCACAATAGCTACTGGTTTTAGGGACAGACGTTAAGGGATTCTGTTTTAGTAGGAAGAGCAAAACACTAATTTCCATATAAGTTTCTATGCCTGATGGTGGCTGCTGAGAGAAAACGTACACAGGAGGGTTGAAGTATATGTGTATAGACTATGAAATACTGTTTGTAGTTTATATTGTGAAAACCTGAGGTTTAATGTCTTCTCTAAAAAAGTTTGCTGTTCAGTGTAAATATGATTTAAATACACACATAAATGTTTAATCCTTCAAATGCTATTAAATGCTTAACTCCAGAACTATCTTGTAGCACAATGTTCCACAACACACTACAGAAAAAAATGCAGCATTTATTAAACGGAGAAAAAAAATCTGAAATGTAATGTCTCCCTGGCTTTTGAAAAAGATAATTCAGGAGCATCTGATTTATCGCCTCTACAATAATTATTCATTTTCCTCTTCAATGTCACTATTCTAAGAAAAGAGTCCCAAATTCTGCAGTGGCCTCTGAAATCACGTATTCAGAGAGATTTAAAAATTGGCAGTTTTTTTGTTTTTAAAGGGAGCTGGAGGTACTTATTTCCATAGCATTTTTAGAGGAGAGATGGGAAAAGACCTCTGTCATGCTTCAGGTAAAGGAACAACAGTTCACTATCGTATTTTTGGCATCCATGTTTGCCTTTTGCTAAAGAAAAGAAAGGGCTAGTAAGCCTTACTCAGTGAAAGCAGTCCACTTTCCTGAACTGTCACGGTTTTGTCACTTCTCAGTTTGCATGTCAAGCTAACATCCTTGAAATATTTTGCTGAGTTACACAGACAGACATACACAAACACACACACAACAACCCCACAGTTCTGGCCTTCACATGTTATTACTTCATTCAGCATGCATGCATGCTGCACTGCTCGTTTATTTCAAATTCACTAAAACATGATGTATTTAATTTCTAAGTGAGTGATTCCTCCTTTAGAACCCAGCTAATCTGTTCTTTTTTTAATTGCAACATGCCCAATTTCTGTGTTTCATTAACTTTCTGACTTGAACCTAGGAAATCTCTTCGTGTACCATTTAGACAACTAAACTGATTTACAACTAAGTTGGTTTACATACCAAGACTATGTCAGACCATGTTTTTATAACACTCAATTCAATGTCATTCCCTAAAGCCCACTTCCTGTACTGAATTACAGCTTTCAAATAGTATATTGGTATCATAACTTACGCCACTGTCTGTTCAACTTCTGTGTACCTACTCATTTAGTATCTGATGAAAGACAAAATAGCATTTTAATATTAATTTTTATGCCCAGAGTCCATCAGTCAACAGACTCAACAATACCAAGCAAGATTTAAACACACATAATTCACGATAGCTACTGAAGCACTTACATTATCCAGGGAACAATAATCTACCTGTTGCTGGCAACAGCTCAGCCACTTCAGGATAAGGGAGCAAGCTTTTACACCTACATCCAGAAATTGCAGCTGTTTCTCACTCTCCTGACCTGGAATAAACAAGGTCCTACTAGCAGTTAAAGATAAGCTAAATTAACGTAGGTAATGTAAGCTCCTGCTAAACAGTGCTGGGGAATGAAGACGACTATTTGAAGACAGGCACATACAAAAGACCGACTGAGTTTGCAAATTTTTTTGAGAAACACCAGTATAAGTTTACGGAGAACAGGCAGTCTTTGCTTCTTTTAAATTCTCCATGAATTTATTGAAAAAGCTTGGAGATATTAGGAAAAATAAGCTAATGACACATTTAATAGCTGAATGTCCACTTGAAAACTAAGGCCAGAGAAGGACCACACAGTCTCCCAGTATCCAAACCCACACTCTCGGAAAGGAAAGGGCAATCACAAGCATTTCTGACATAGTAAATCAGTGGTTTATAATCACTCTCCCAAACTTAGCAGGATTTTTCTCAGTAATTTTACATGAAGCCCTACACTGTGAGTGGCAGTCTCTTCTGAGTTTTAATAAGCAAAGACTGCTTTGCAACCGTAGTGTGTCAAGCCATCAGTCAACATCTGCATGGTATAGAAGCATGCAATCTTCATGGAATAGCTCTGTAGGATGTGTTTTTTGTGATCAGTCACGCAGAGCACAAAGTGAGCAGCAAAACAACTGAAGCAGACAGCAATTTAACAATACATGGTATGAAACAGTCAAATTAGCAATGCACAAGCATTAGCCAAAATAATGACTGTAGCTCAGGCAGAAAAAACAGATCATGTTCAGCTGAATAACTTGCCTACAGTAAGTATCATCACTGCTTCTGGTACTAATTTTCCAAACAAAGTGCAATTATGCCATAGCTATAAGACGGAAATGATCACCAAAGTATTCAATGCATTAACCTGTATGTCATTAATATTATTCAAATCTTACTACAAAACAGACCCTGAGACTTCAATTACACTAAATTAATTTAGCCACCAGGAGACTTGATCAGATGTAACAAACTGAAAATTGGCAGGGTATTATCAAAGCCTGAGCCCCACATTTAGCATGCAGAGCAGGTAAAATACGCTGCCCAGTCAGCAAACGGTCTCCCAATATACTGGAAATGAAAGAAGCAACACACCCCAGACAGTCTGACCTCAGAAAAAACATCATCTTGATCTCAGATCTACCAGTCAAATTGATGCCAGTCATGTGAACCAGAGACCAGGCAAGCATCTAAGAACATTTGAGACTACTGTCCACCCAATCTCTACATTCCTTCCAATGCTTCAGAAAAAGCTACCATAAAACTAACCAATTGCTCAGCACAAGAATAAGCATCTTCCCCAAGTCCCACAGATGACTGGATNAGATACAATCATTATCAGATTTCATGGAAAACTTTCTCTGAGGATACATGTTATCAGCTTTTCAGAACAACAGCCCTTAATTCAGGGAAAGTTTTTACTCACTACTGATTGAAGAAAACCAAACAACTGCACATTTGAAAAGCTGTGAATAAGGGCTGACAGAAACTTCAGAGAGGCATGAAAGGTATTCAGCACAATTTAAGTACAAGGTAGAAAACACTGTTGGCAAACTTAAGATTAAGCATTGTGCTGACCCTTCCCACTTTCAGTGGGAACACAGGACTAGATAGGATCACTGTTAAGCCACTAATTTCCACATTCCACATTCCACATGAGCAGATATCCACATAAAGATCTGAGATGGACTATCTCCAACAATCTCGAACATTCACTTTCTCCTGTTCTCCCACCCCCTGCACACATCGTGAGCAGCAAGTCATCTCCCGGCTCCCCACAGTAGATTAAAGATTGCCAGTACAAAAATTCCAAAGCTAGAGAACCAACATTTGTCCAGAAAAAAAAAAAGGAGAACTTGCCAATGTTTTGAGCTTGCCAACACCCACACAAGTCTTTGAGGAAAAACTTCTTTCTCAATCAGGAAATGTGGTAGAAAAAAAAGAAAAGATAATAACTAAAAAGCCACAGACTACTTTGAGCAGCCAGTAGCTTACAGAAGACAGATCCTCACAACTCAGGGCTTAGACAAGCAATTGGCTTAAAAGGAGGACCACTGAAAACAGAAAAGAAAAAA
This sequence comes from Ibidorhyncha struthersii, assembly GCA_013398815.1. Taxonomy (NCBI): domain Eukaryota; kingdom Metazoa; phylum Chordata; class Aves; order Charadriiformes; family Charadriidae; genus Ibidorhyncha; species Ibidorhyncha struthersii. The sequence continues at coordinate 29,660 of VZSZ01001969.1, read as the reverse complement.
AAAGTGGGAGGAGAGAACACAAGGAATCTTCACAGAAACTGCTGCCAAAATCTTGCAGACCCTGTACTTAAGACAGTAAGCAAATTTGCAACAATTAAAAGAAAAAGAAACCACCATAGAAAAGGCAAAGGAAGGGGGAGTGTACATGACATGCATACAACTCTTGGGTCTCAGAATCCTCCCCCAAATCCAGTGTATATACACAACAGAGGGGCAGTAATGCAGAATGATTTTGATTCACAAACAGCTTAGCTTAAGTATCTTAAGAGACCTTCCATTTAGACACAGCTCAAGAAGTAGAAGGCTGAAATATATTATGTCATCAAAGCAAGAGACTAAGGGAAGCAGAAGGTGAGCCATGGACACGTGAAAATAAATACATAAATCTCTAACACCAAGCAAAGCAAATGTAGAAGGCAAAGCACAAAGGCTTTACCAGCACTGACAGAAAAAATAATCCTGGCTCCCCTCAACAATTCAGATATTCATATGAAAGATGTAGGCGTTATAAACTAGTCCTGACTAGATGGAGAAACCACTTCTGCTGAGACAAGATAGTCCATGGGAGAGGGAATTAGACAGAAAATTAACGAACCTATATGGTTAGCCAAGCATAGTATTGCTGTGAGAATGATCTCAGATTTAACCAGAAAAGGCAAATGGGTGGAAAAAGAAACACTTCAGAGAAAAGCTAGTTAACTTTACAGAATAAAAGAATATAAAGCTTATAGGAGAATACAAAAGAATAAAAATATACAAAGCCTGTTGTGTGATAACAGTGAGAAACAACTTGATATAAACTATTCTGCTTACAAAAATAACCCAACAAAACAACCAACAAAACAAAACCACCAAAGCCCAAATTCACTCCCAGAGTGTTTTAAGTCTGCAGACAGCCCAGTGATTCAAAACTAGCCTGCCTGAACAAGAGGTAATAACAACATCAACAAGATTGACAAGCATTTCTTTCCTGCCTTCATACAAAGATGTTTCCCAACTCCCCTGTGACAGCCAATCTTGGGTTTTACTATTTCCTTCTGGTTACATCAATCATGATTTGCCTTCAAGGTGGGACAGTCTCTCCAAGACAAAGATTAAACAAAGAGTCAAGCATATAGCCAGAATTAGAAGTGATTTCATATTCTGCCACTGCCCTTAAATCTCTGTCTATGGTAGCTTCATAAAGTATTTCCCTGTTGTTATGTAGAACGTGCACGTCAGCAAAAGAGATTGGCTATATGGAACAAACCACAGAAAAGCTGCTGAGCAGGCAGATTTAAACAAAACAAAAATAAATAGCTTTAAGTGATAAAATGGTATTTGTTACAATAGACAGGCATACATTTTGTGGGGACAGTGTTCAGTAGACTTATGTTCACCTGCAGAATAGCAATGCTCTAAAAAGACAGTATCTATACAGTTATACGTGATATGTACAAGAAGTCTCTACTCCAGTACTTGATCACTTTATCAACCATTCTGTCTTTTGCGAAAAGTTAAGAAAAATCTTCACAGTTTTTGATTATGAGCAATGCATTTCAAAAACACCAAATTAAAAAAAAAAAAAACAACACATTACTGTTAGCAAAGAAATTACAACACCTTGGAACAAGAGGTTTTAATTATTTTTTTTTTTTAATGGTATGAATTCATCTTAAGCACTGTCCGGAAACTAATGAAAGAACTATTTCTAAAAGGAAACTACACTTCTCAAAATACAAGAAGCTGTGTGTGAGAAAGCCCCACCAAAATAAGTTTGTATTGAATTATTATTTATATCTACATCCTGTTTAGCCCTTTAGGAAAAAAAGTTTAGTTCATGTTTTGTAGACCCCTTTGTGTAGAGCTTTAAGAAGGCTTCTGCTAAAAGAGGGAGGGGCCCCGGTACTTATATCCTCCAATTCACACTGAGTGGCAATTCAGAACCTTCAACCTGGACTTGAAAAATACAGCCATCCTTATCGTTTCCTCATGAAACAGTTGGTTTTAAGCTTTAAACAAAGAAATATAAGGGGGTTGTTGAACTATAGAAAAAAAATAGTCATGTTATTGTTTATAGGGCTATGTAACTTCATGAAAATATTTTGACTGAGCCAAAACCAAGTTTTGCCAGAGAAAGCTATGTTCATCAAGCAGTAGCTCTGCACAAGTGTTCTTTTATGGCTTTCTGCATGTTCTTAAGACTCATAACCTTTGAAAGAGGTAAGACTGGGAACAGACCGCCTAAGGACCCTTTTCTGGCTTAATTATTGAAATATAATTGAGGTTTGCTTGCATTTTGGACACCTACTTGAAGGACAGCAGGCTACCTCAAGAAGTTATGGCTTACATTCATGTAATACTAGGTATTAGGTCTTTCAGAGCCTGAAATGAACTTAATTACTCAAGTTAGTCTTCAATGAAAATACATGCTTCCCCTTTACTCGCGCATTTCTGAGAGCAACTGCAGTTGGGCTCCTGTCAAAGATGAAATAGAGAGTCCAGCCAAAGCACAGCAGGAGATGAAAATCAAAAGTGGAACCCCCTCATCCATGTGAAGTGAGCACAGAAGATAACAGCTGGCACTGAAATAGATGAACCGGCACTGAAACAGATGAACTGGCAGTAGTGCAGATTTACTCAATTTCCTGAAACTTGAAGACATAAACTATTAAAGTTAACCACCTGTATTTCATACCACATTCTGAGAACACTGGATAAGGAGCCAAAAGGAGTCCAAAGCATTTTACAGCACGGAAGTTACTCCAGATACAGACAGTCATCAGACACAAACTAGCATAGGACCTCTGTGGCCCCATACATAATTGCTTTGAATTTCATTTATTAGTATTGTTGGCTGACCAAGTAGAAGCTCATATGTTAGAATAAGCCTATATTTCACCACAAGAAATAAGATTTGAAGTACAACTTATATACCATGTTTCTGTAAGAGAAGATCAAAACAAGCCCTGTATGCCAGGGCAGAGGGAAGAATAAAAAGTACCTGTTCAAAAAAACCATACCAAGTCCAACCAAACCTCAACAATACTCAATCACAACTGTTAAGACCTCACCTCACAGAGAATGTTTCTTCAAATGATCAGTGTCGTGATCACTGTAAAATGCATTTCGTTTTATTAAACCACCATTCTGAAGTACGCATTCTGCTTTCAAGCTTTTTGAAAAAAAACCCAACCAACCCATATGTACAATGCTGAGTTCTAAAAGTATAAAGTTTACTTTCACATTTACAGAAGTACTTCTAAGACAAAAATTGCACATAGACATATGCTCAAATTATTAGATAATCATCTAACATGACACCACACAAAAGCAGCTGACGCATACTCGGGCTTTATTTCAAATAAAGACACCATTCAAAATTAAATATTATAATTATATGTAAAAATGAATATATAACAATACAGTTTATCTCTGTTTTAATTCTATGGCACAGGAATTTGCCCAGAACCAAATTATTTACAATGTTGCTCAAAAAAAAGAAAAGTCAATAGAAATTTATTGTTTGGAAATTAGTCTTCATTCATGTAGTTTTAGTTTTACCCTATTTTGAGCATTCACTCCACACTTCCACCATGGTGGAACAACTGGCTGCTTCTTCTCTTTGCTCCTGAACTTCATTTACCTTCTGGTTCTTTGTTGGGATCTGTTTTAAACAAGGGAATTAACATTAACTTTCCTGCAAAATGCAGCACTCAGACATTAATTCCACCACATAAAACAGTTTGGAACTACTGCTCAGAGACTGTATACAGGCATTTCAAAGACAGGAGATTCTAAAACCAGCTGCACAGTCTCTTGTCTGTTAAACACACTAAACCAGCTGGATTTGACATAGCTCAGCTTTGCCATTTTGAAAGTGACAGTACCGAAACCCACATTCTTTGGTGAGCACTGTTATTTGCCCCTTCAGCTCACAAGGAAAATCCAAAATTGATGAGGGAAATCAAGAAACTGTCCTCCAAGAAAAATTACTAAACTTCTAATAGATTTTTAAACTTCTACTTCAAATGCAGTTGGTACACAGGACCACATCATTAAACTACAACCCAAGAGAAAACCTAGAAAACTAATAATTTTGTAATCTAATATTAAGATAACATTAAGTTATGAAAGATACCTAGAACTGTCTGAAGATCAAGTAACATCTGGAGCATGACCTCTAAAATTAATGCAATATTTGTCATTAGAAAACCACTTATATTTGCATATACCTATGATCATAGAGTCATAGTATGGTTAGAGTTGGAATGGACCTTAAAGATCATCTAGTTCCAACATCTCTGCCATGGCCAGGGGTAGACCAGGTTGCCCAAACCACCATCCAGCCTGGCCTTGAATACCTCCAGGGATGGGGCATCCACAGCTTCTCTAGGCAACCTGTTCCAGTGGCTCAACACCCTCACAGTAAAGAATGTCTTCCCAATATCTACTCTAAATCTACCCTCTTTCAGTTTAAAATCGTTACCCCTCATCCTATTGCTACACTCCCTGATAAAGAGTCCCTCTCCATCTTTCGTGTAGGCCCCCTTTAAGTACTGGAAGGCTGCTATAAGGGCTCCTCAGAGCCTTCTCTTCTCCAGGCTGAACAACCCCAAGTCTCTCAGCCTGTCCTTACAGGAGAGGTGCTCTAACCCTCTGACCATCTTCATGACCCACCTCTGGGCCTACTGCAACAGGTCCATGTCCTTCTTATACTGGAGGCCCCAGAGCTGGACGCAATACTCCAGGTGGGGTCTCACCAGAGCAGAGTTAGAGGGGCAGAATGACCTCCCTCGACCTGCTGGCCACTCTTCTTTTGATGCAGCCAAGGATGCAGGTGGCCTTCTGGGCTGCAAGCAGACATTGCCAGCTCATGTTGAGCTTCTCATCAGCCAACACCCCCAAGTCCTTCTCCTCAAGGCTGTCCTCAATCCATTCTTTGCCCAGCCTGCACTTGTGCTTGCGATTGCCTTGACCCAGGTGCAGGACCCTGCATGTGGCCTGGTTGAATTTCATGAGGTTCACGTAGGCCCACTTCTCAAGCCTGTCCAGGTCCTTTTGGATGGCATCCCTTCCCTCCAGCGTGTCGACCACTCCATGCAGCTTGGTGTCATTGGCAAACTTGCTGATGGTACACCAAATCCCGCTGTCCATGCTGCCGACAAATATGTTAAACAGCACTGGTCTCAGTGTCAAACCCTGATGAACACCACTTGGACATGGAGCTGTTGCCCACAATTCTTTGACAGCCACCATCCAGCCAATTCCTTATCCACCAAGTGGTCATCCATCAAATCGACTTCTCTCCAATTTAGGCACAAGGATGTTGTGTGTCACAGTGTTGTGTT
>VZSZ01001969.1:1150-24282 GCA_013398815.1 Ibidorhyncha struthersii | reverse complement strand
TATCCACAGCACTGTAACGCCATCATAGAAGGCCACCAGATTTGTCAGACACTATTTGCCTTTAGTGAAGCCATGTTGGCTGTCACAAATCACCTCCTAATTTTCTATTTGCCTTAGTATAGTTTCCAGGCGGATCTGCTCCATGATCTTGCCAGGCACAGCGATGAGACTAATCAGCCTGTATTTCCCTGGGTCTTCCTTTTTACACTTTTTAAAAATGAGGGTTATGTTTCCTCTTTTCCAATCAGCAGGAACTTCACCAGACTGCCACGACTTCTCAAATATGATGGACAGTGGCTTAGCAACTTCATCCACCAGTTCCCTCAGGACCTGCGGATGTATCTCATACGGTCCCCACGGACCTGTGTACCTTCAGGTTCCTTAGATGGTCTCGAACCCGGTCTTCTCCTACAGTGGGCGGAGAATGAGTCTCCTCATTCTCCCAGTCCCTGCCTTTGCCTTCTGCAATTTGGGCAGTGTGGCTAGAGCCCTTACCAGTGAAGACCGAGGCAAAAAAGTCATTAAGCACGTCAGCCTTGTCCATGTTCCGGATGATCAGGTCTCCCGTTTCCTTCTAGAGAGGGTCCATGTATTCCCTAGTCTTCCTTTTATCGCTGACATACCTATAGAAGCTTTTCTTGTTGCCCTTGACGACCCTGGCCAGATTTAACTCTATCTGATGTGTAGCTGAAAATTTTCCTGTCACAATCAGAACCTGCATATGACATCAACTCGTAGCTTCCAACAAGATCAGTAAAAAGATGCGTAACTTGTAAGTATCCCAGAGCAATCTGTTTCAAATGTGTTAAATCACCTATTTTATCCTCCTGTCTATCTAACTTACTGGTTTATTAACAACCTATTGGACTGCCATCCCTCAACTTTATTAGAGAACAACACAGTGTTACTGAAAGCTGAAGCCAAGCGTAATTTGGAATTTTGAGGGCGATCTTATTCAACTTATCCTTCAAAATATACAGCTATTTGTTCTTCAACAAAAATCTGTCTCTTGAAAAATGCACATTTTCACAACATTTTTTGGCATTCTGATGTGATTATTTGTTTCTTGGTGTGCATTCTATGGTTACTGAAGACATCTGAAAATTTGAAATAGACATACTTCATTTATTATGTAAACATAAGACTGCTGGACAAGATACAGAATTTAGTACAAATTATGTACCTAGATTAATATAAACAAATTAATAGCTTTTTTGAACTGGAATGTGGATTTCTAAATGCTATGAGAAACTACTTAAGCAAGTGCCTTTTGGATAAACTCCAAAGCAAACAAATGGGACAGAAGAGAAACCTTCTACACTGCAGATTGGTCTAAACAGAAACTTGCAAATAACAGTAAGTAGAAAAATGGACATCTTAATTGGTTTGAAATCTGTACTTTGTTTACGCCTTCAAATGCAGCAAGGCAATAAACCATTTAATTTGTTTTATATGAAGCAAGAAACATCTGAACAAACACCAATCATTTAGATTCACAGTTTAATGACCATAACCATATTAATACTTATACATAAAAAGAGAATTAACCTCACCCTTTCTAATTTAAGCAACAAAACATAGTCTCGCATACCTACAGGTCTTGCCTCTTCCAAAAAGCTTAACCAAACAGGAAATAGTTCAATTAGACTATAAATCCAGCCAGGTAGATTGTCCTGAATCGATTGACAAGACCCCTAGTGCTAAGAGCCAGTTGTTGGCCTTTGGTGGCATGCAAGCAGAATGTGAACCAAACTTCCAATTTGCTTAAATTTACCAGGTTTTAGCTGTAGAAAGAATCAGCATTTCATTCCATAGAAATCACATATATTGACTCAACCCTATAAACAGATTTCCAGGTTTTAAATAGCAGCTTCCGTGTTGTTAAATTAGAAATAGAATTAGTTCTCCCTGTAAAAGATCATAGCGAACAGCTGTGCTAAGGTTAATTGGTCTGTACGTAATAGCATTTACAATGCTTTTTCATTCAAAGTATACTACTCTTCAGGGGAGAGAATCTTATCACTATAAAAATCATAGCTTCCCAACTGCTGTAGAAGAGGTGTTGAGTCATAACTGGTAAGTCTCTTAAGAAAGAGGAAAGAAAAAACTTTGAATCTGTTTCATGGTTTCACTGTTCTAGGAACATACAGGTACACTTATGTTGTTTCTGTTGTCCAATAAAATCAAGTGCTAACACTGGTGAAGCTTATCTTCTCAGAGTCTTTCCAGGTACCTTTGACAGAAGCGTGCCTACCCAGAAAATGACTCTCATCAACCAATTTAATATGTTCAGCATGAAAATGCTATGCTGCTTCTGACCCCCTGTAAATAAGGTAAAAGAACAAAGAGGAGCTATATAGCAGCACCTCTGAATTGTAACCTGCCATACGAACAACTCCTCACTCAGGTTCTAACTTTGGGCTTCTGTACACAATAACCCATCTGGTAATTTACAGAAAGCTGAAAGAGTATGTGACCACCAACTTGAAAACAACAAAGGAACAGACTTTTCTCCCTGTTTGCTATGGGTAAGACAAAGAGGAGCTTAAACTGTACCAAGAGAGATTAACGGGAGATTTAGGTTAGATCTCAGAAAAACAGTGTGTCGAAGAATACGGCTAGTCAAGCTCAGGAAGAGACCGACAAAGGAGATTATGGAATCTGGTGGGATTTTTTTAGAGAACCAGTCTGGTCAGAGCTGGTTTGACCATAACCCATCCTGCTTCTGAGCCAGGGAGGAATTAGATGACTCTTAGTCCTTCCAGTCCTACTTGTTATGATTCTGTCATGTGAACATGAAGAACAGAATCATTTCTGCATCAAGGCAGACTCTTTGTTTCTGAGGCTTCTTATATTTTACCAATCTGTGCCATGAAATCTTGCATCAGAGACACATTAATCCACTAATTCATCTGTCTATAAAGCACTATTCTCAATTAAGTCCTTCCTTAAAAAGGAGGCATTTCAACCTTGACAAACCCAAAACAGCTATTGAAAAGACCTTTACAGAAAGATCATCTTTAGGATCACAAATCGCTTTTGCAAAGCTCCACCAAGATCAATGCTTGCTCTTCAAATAAAGAATCTGTTTTCAGTACAAAACAAGACATAACTATCAGAAAGGAACTGAAGTCCGTTTAAGAGCTAAGGAATACATCAGTGCCCAGTGCCTAAACAGCAATGCAAAGACCTGCAATAGTTCAACAAACTGAGAATATAATAGTAAAAATGTATGGACAACTTTTATAAATAAATAAAAGTTTTGGCACCACATTTGCTATTCACTCTCTTCAGTTCTCCACTGATTACTTCTTCCTTATTAAGAGAAGACGACCTTCCCTGCTGCAGTTGTTAGGGTAAGCAGGCAGTACACATGCTGAAATATAACACAAGCTTTTTTAACAAAAATATTCCAGCAGTAAAGGGAACAGGAAATAGAAAATACTGAACTTTGATCACCCACAGTATCACAGTTAGCATCTATGGCAAAAGAAGAAGGTTACTTAAGTAGAACCAGATGCTAAGAGAAAAAAGGTGTCTGCTTACCTGGCGCACCTATCTCACCTAAAGAAACGTGGAAAAGAAAGCTTCAAAGATGTCAGAAAAGGGACAGAGGAGTCACAACATAAAACCAAATGGCATTCTTTGCAATATTAGCCAAGAAATAGAGCAAATTACTAACATCTTGCTTCCTCAGGAAAGAGCTTCCTACATTGCAGAACTTCAAAAGGAAAAATCCCTAACTCACACAAAACAAGCCACAGAACAAGCCTATCGTTTGTCAATGTTGTGTTAGAATTCACAAACAAATTTGCAATCACAACATATTTTTTCTAATTGTGTTCTAATTTCAACAGTAAAAAGAGCAGAAGGCTAATGTCAGAATTCAAATGCCCAGATGTCAATTGCACAAGGCACCATTACTTGGAACAAGAAGATCTTGTCTAGAACTCGCTGTGGAATATCAGTAAATTGTTTGCATTTTATACCTCAGTTTACCCAGCTGAAAAAAATAAATAATTCACTTGTGTCTCATCAAGAAGTCTGAAAGTTGAGCCACTAGCTGCAAGATTTGGGAAAACAAGCAGACAGGATAATAAAACCATCATGAAGAAGAGTTCCACAGGCATTTGCAAATACATTCAGATTTTGTACTTATTAACAGCTCTATTCATATTCTCCATCTGAAGCTGGTTTACCATCCACTAGATTATTATTAGAGGGTGACAGCTTATATAAGATTAAATCACATTACATTACTGGCTCAGCAGAACACACACCTAAAACCTCAGTTTCTTTATTGTGGTTTTCTTGCTTATTATCTAATAGTCCTAGAGCCTCACATTTCCACTGGCTCAGCATAGCTCATAGCTCCACAGCATTTTATTTTTTTTTTATGTATACATTTTGACCTTTTCATTCATGGGATATTTGGATTTAAAACTCCCTTTTATGATCCCCATGTTACTCCTGCAAGGCTGAGGTCCAGTATTTGGGGTTCTCATGCTACTGTAGCCTCTCTGCTTTTTAAACTGCTCTGTCAAGGTGTGCATTTCCACGCTCCCTTTCAGAGTCACCCGCTTGTTCAAAGTCAAGTGAGATGTTATAGTGAAAAGCATTTCAGAACCCTTGAAACCAAGAGTTACTCCCCTCTTAACATCCCACGACGTGACCCATCCTGCTCTTGTGACTCTCTCAATAGATTCGTTCTCTTGCACAGCCAATAAATTCAGGCAGAGAAAAAACAACACACGTCTTACAAAGAGCAAGGCAAAAGCATCTGAAACACAAACTTTGATGTCAATAATCAATAGTCTTTGTCAAGTTTTACTCTACGGGCTCATTTCACTTTCTCTTCGTCATTCCAGGATCTTTTGTCTATACAGATTCAACTTCACAACAAATCCCACCTTGTTTTCCATGCGTAGACAAGAAGCACATGTGGCACAGAACTTGCAGTTTCCACACACACTGCTATGTTTGATACATTCCAAATCTGCCTGTAGTCTGCTTGTCACAGTGGATATTACGCTAGCAATCGAACAAGTATCAATCTCTGTCAGGCCTCTAGGTATGAGCCAAACAGAGGGATTATAATTTAAGAGTAAATAATCCAGAGAAATCCACTGGAATGTCTTCCATTTAATTCAAGATGACAACAAAATGAAGTAAGCAGATCTTCAACAGAACACTAAAAACAGTCTCCTATGTTTTGGAAATGCACACAGTTTTAGTATCAGGGAACTAATAATCTTCTTTTGTAAATTGAAGTGTATGTTGTCTGACTGCACTACAGTGTGAACGGTGGTTAAAAAAGACATTATTACTGGAATTTGAGGGACAGAGATTCTAGCATGCAATTTACCTCAAAACGTTTCATCTGCACATACATCTTTCCACCACCACCACTCACCCCAACAAAACAGAGAAGTTAGAACACTCTGCTGAAGGAAATTAACAAAACATAAGAAACAAGTCTGAGGTACAAGGAAAGTGAGTTGTACAGAATAAAAAGCATTGCTTTTGTGAGTTGCAAGAAGTCTGATCTCACAGAGAAAGCCAGGGTGAAGTTGAAGGGCATCAGAGACGTGAAGGAAACAAACATGATGGTTAAGGTCCCATTGAACAGGATGGGAGCGTAGAAAATACTTAAAATAACAAATAACTGAAAGAGAAAAGACAGTGACAAACATTAGTAGATTACATTGAGGTAATTCCATAAGCAACTGAACCAAAAAAACTTAAACATGCAGAACCACACCACCTGGCTGATGTTCAGGAGTTTGGAGGAGGTAGAGGGAGTTACACGTTTTTCCCAAACCAGGTGACCGACACACTGCCACTGAATGGTCAGAGATCAAGAGTATTTGGCTTCAAACTTGTGCTAGCTAGAAATGCTGCAAATGAAATCACCTCTGTGCAGTCTTGCAGCTCTTCTGCCATTTCTATTTATCTCAAACAGGACATACAGATGTATTTCATTCAACTCAGACTAAGGAAGGCCCATGCACTGCACTACACGTTTCTCTTCAACAAGAAGCAAATATCCTGAAAGCACACAGGAGCACTGCACCTCAAAGAGCAAGAAGATGAGCAGAAAGAGTAGGTCATGTTTTGGCCCAAGATGCAACATTTAATAAATAACTACACAACAAATTATTTGTGTTCAAATGCTCTTAAAGAGGATATCAAAAGAGTTGAGTGAAACAAGGTGGGTCTAGCGCTTTAACTGATAGTATTAAATACAGCTAAGAAACTGAAGTTGCAAGTTTGGGAAGCCTTAGAACAAATACTGCTGCAAAGGGAGGTACAAGAGATTTGTCTATGTTCACACAGGCAATTGTTACAATACCAGAATCAGAATTGTAAAGTCTTTGTTACAACACACCATGTGATAGCTGCAAGTAACCTCTGCTTTCTGTGACACAAGACTTCCTTGACATCACTTCTCTCATCTTACTAATTCCTAAAAGTCTATTGCTCAGAGCGGCATTTGAGATACTAATACGCTTATTAATTACTCAAAATCTACCTTTTGAAGTATGTATATTTATACACACTCATACCAGTGCAACATTGTACGAAGTTACAGCATCTATTAAACACTATCATTTTCTGCTATTCAACAACATAATACCCAGCAATATAAACTCATTAAAAGTTCAATGCAATTTTGTACTATATAAATACTTGGCAATAAAAATGAAGTAGCACTTTTCAAAGATCTTCATATTACAGAATATAAATAGGTTTAAGATTTGTGTGAAATATAATCAAACTCATCAAAATACAAACATTGCAATAGAACACTGATCTAAAAAGAGCCCTTTATTTTAAAAGGATGTAAAGGATGCTGTAGAACATCCTTCCCAAAAGCATTTATGGCTTTAATTGCACATGGACACAATCTCAAAGCATTTTGAAGACAGCAGACTATAACTATAAAGAAGCTGTAGCAGCAAGAAATTCAGCAGACCACTTAAAAAAAACCCAAAACTTCAACACCTGAGCAAACATTTTCAACTTTATGGTGAGGTGAAACATTAAAAACAAGGGCAGACACATACTAATAGAAATAGAATGGTCTTTTAAAAATAAAATAAAATAAAATAAAATGCTACCTCACAAGAGATGAAATTTGGTGGCATTTGATGCACTTCCTTTAATATTTTTTTAATCTACTATCCAGTTGTATGACCTCTTTCCTTACAAGATACTATTCTTCAACAAATGCAGGATGTCCTCGGAAAACAGAGTTGAACTATTTACAGTAGTAATCATAGTAGTGACACATCACTGATGCCCTCAGAATACAGTGCAAACATGTTCATGGGGAAAAGCAGTGTTTTATCAGTTTAAGGAAAACAGACAAGCTTTTCAGCTCACAGTATCAAAACAACTCTAAGACCTAATGAACAGACTGATCCCACTTCTGCTGTAACACGACATCTTGTGAAAAAGGTAATTACCCTGCAAGAAATTAGTAATTTCTAATACATTATAGTTGTCAATCTGCTGTTAAAGGCAAATACAGACCAACCAGAAACAATCTACAATTCATTACTCAAAAGCAACACCACTTGTGGGAACAGTGCAACATCAGAACCATAGATACAACTAGAAGAGCTGTACGCAAATACTGTGAATGGTATATATTACCGATACTCCCTATTTCCATTTGCAAATCACCTGTTAGATTTTTATTTATGCAACTGTACAAAGTAGAGGATATGATTGCACACGCACACACACAGCAGTGCATGCAATTTTAGCATAATCATAGGGCAATCTTTTACCACAATTTAGAATTGCCCAGCCAGACTTCAGGAACCCTTGCAAATTAACTTGCTTTTTTGCAAACCTCATGGCTATGCAGAGTCTCAACCTCCGGACTACAGAATGTTAAAGAAAAAATTCACTTTCACTGAAGAGCCATTTCTAGTCTTTTTGCCCCCTCAGTATACAGCTATACAATGATACAGCTATCTGCTGGATTTGTACACTGGCCATTTAGTAATTCAGTATGCCCCACTGCTCTTTTTTGAGTCCACAGTCACAGGGCAGCTCAAATTTCAAGCATGTGATACTTTTCAAAGGAGACTGTCAGGATTTTGAATACCTTTGCTTTGCAATGTACTTCCAATTCTCATTTTAAATCTATTATTAATTTAAAATAATTATTTTTTATTTGTATAATTAAAGAGGCTACTTTGCAAACAGTACAAAAAAAAGGATGCTCGGCAGAGGCCAAGAGGAAAATTCCATGCTCACACAATCACCCCCTGTATCACTGCAGCCTACAGCAGTAGTTTATCTTTCATGCAAACCAGCCACTGAAGGCAAAATGTGACATTTTGCCAGTACATTGCACAACTCTTTTCTGGAAAGACAGCAACATCGAAGATCAGAAATCCTGACTTCCAAAGAGAAGATGCAAAACAGTTTATGTACAGGACAACTAACCACAGAGCTTTGATAAATACAAACTGAACAGCAACTTGTATGAACAGAAAAGTCTGACTTACTCTTGTAAGCTTGATCAGGGCTTTTTTCCTATCCCTCCCTAAAGTTAATGGTCTGTGGAACAACACTGCTGTTTTCTAGAGCAGGAAGGGGCCATGGACAGCACAGACTAGTCAGAAGGAACACAACCCAAGTTCATAATGTCCCTAGTTCAGGACAAAGCTCTATTGCAGCCTGCAAGTTTGTCAAACAGACATTTCATTCTCACAAAAATTAAGTCTAATTTGGCAAACCACACCTTTCCCAGTGAAATCAATTACTAGTTGTCAGAGGTTATCAAAGGGCTGTAAGTACAGTGTGTATCAGTTAATAGCTTAGGGAAGTAATGCTGCTGCAGCAGCATGGGTTGGACCAAGCTGCTGAGCTCTTTGGGCTGGTCACGTGAGCCCCGGCCACAAGGAGAAGCTGCTCAGCAATTCGAGTACAGTTTACTTTAACCAATTAACTCTGTGTAGAGAAAGGGTAGAGAATTGTATCCTGATGCTCACTCCTAGCCCAACCTTGGTGATTTCCCACTTCACCTGTCTTTACTTTCCCCATTCAAAAAAAAAAAAAATTAACAATTCTTTATTTCAGAAAAGCAGAAGGGAAAGTCTCATAGCAAAAAAAAAAAAATCCACAGTACATCTAACGTTCATAGGCACAGAACAACACATGCTTGACAACATTCTGCCTCTCTCCTGTTCAGGTTGGTAGCAACAGGCACTACAACCAGCATGGTTCAACCAGCTGGACTACAAATTGCAGTAACAAAGTGGACATACTCCCATCAAATGCAAGTCACTGACAAGACTGGTGATAGCAAGCACCTTTTATTTAAGGCTGGAAATTGAAAACAGTTATACCTTTCCTTTCCAGCAGTCTACCCACAGAATATCAACAGTGACTGTGAATGGAATTGTCCACATTTCCCAAAGGGTAGCACATAAAAGGATTTTTTCCTGCTGCCCTTTTGTGCCTTTGTTTTGCTGGTCATGTCAAGGACACAACAGGGAAAGGGAGGAGTAGACAGGATATGCTATATGAGCTCTATTATTACTTTAACTTTGCATTTTCCAATGGGAAACCACGTCAGGGAGGGGAAGAGTCTCACAGGAAGCTTTCCATACTGTAAGTCACAGGCTGGCTCCTGAACCGTTCTGAACATGCTCCCATGATTACCTCCTATTCCACGACTGCCTTTAGTTACTGCCTCAGTTGGTTTCTCTTCTCTTAAGAGCTTCCTCTCCACCACTTCATGAATAAATGTTATTTCTGTTTTGTTCAAACATCAGACAAATTCCTTAGCACACCAGCTGTTTTCAGTCAAACCATTTGAAGGCATGAATTTATCATTACAAACAATGACAAATGTAAGTTAATCCAAAGTAAACCAGAGAACTAAAAGGACATTTGCATCACTTACTATATTTACCATAGATAAACTACAGTAAGCACAGCTGTATAAATGCATCACTTATTTCCAAATCTCACTGTGCAATTTCTAGCCAAGAGGCTACTAATACCAAAATACGCATTACTCATCACTTGCAGGAATAAGATGCCGACATTGATGCAATGCTGCTACAGTGCATCACTTTTGCCATAGGCAGCATCTGAGAAGCAGAAAGCCCTACAAAGGGCTTGCCTTTTTTTTTTTTTTTAAATGAGTGTTTTCTAATTGTTTATCTATTGATGCCATATTCTGCAATCAAGGAAAACTGTTACTTTCTAATCTCCCGAGAAGAGAAAATGTTATTTTCCAGTATTTTTCTTTCGAATGCATACCAGCAAAGGACCACGCTTCCACTAAGTCTCCTTATTCTTTCTGCATGGGTCTCACCACTGCAGAAGCTTCTGTTCTTGTTTTGTTATCCAAAACAAGCAGTAGGAAAACTACATGTTGATTATTCTTGAAATCACATTTAGGGGTTAGGGACAGGAAAGAATATCTTATTACCTATTCAAAAAAGCTTACTTCTCTTTTTGAGAAGAAAAAGAAGTCTCAAAGCCTAGTATAGAGTATCAGAGAACCTTCCAGAGAAGGTATGTAGGCATACAGTGATGCACACTGTTTCTGAGGTGGACTTCTAAATATCTATAAAGATGGCAAATGTCCCATCATAAACCCTGTCTTACAAGACAACAAATTTTGGATTATTTTTCCTCTGAAGTTCATGTAGTTTGAACTTTCCATCATTATTTTATTAGGATTTTTACCTGGTTAAGAAAATTAAACCAGAAAGGAAGTTAATGATAATATAATGATAAGCTTTGCTACAAGCTGTCATATGCTTACAATCTCCACAGTCATGCAGATTCAAGAACTGATTTATCTGCCTGTTCCCACACTTTCAGCTGACACTTCTGATTCAGACACTAGTATGGTGGACGAAGCAGAAACATGTGTCTGAGAAGACTGGTACTTCTGCCAGAAGGTACTAGCTGTGTAAAAAACACACAGAGGAAATGGAGTTCTATTTTGATTGGGTGGTTGGTTGATTGCTTTTTTAATCCCCAAAGTTTTCACTTAAGTTTACGTTTTCATTTTAGGATACGCATCTTTCAGCTTCAGATCCTTACAAATATCTATACAGTTTTTATATTAACCACCTCTGCTTTTCTACTCTCCCCTTTGAGGGTATACACTTCTAAGTAATCTCATCTGGTTTAATCCACCAAAATGGGCATCACATATCTTTCTGCACTCTTGCAAAGGTCTGTGTTTTTCCTAGCTCAAGACAATGAAGCTTTATCCTCTTAGTCATGGTAGCTGAAGGCAGCACAGGCTCTTTTGCCATGGATAACTATATAAACCCTTCCTCCACCTCATAATCTGTACAGGCCTGAAAAACAGGAAGCCTATTTAACGGAGCAGTACAGCTGAAGTAATGGGTGCTCAAGAGTGTTACTGATAAGCAGCTTGATAACAGAGTAACAGTTGAGATGTCTGTAGTCCAAAGGACTAAGAACCTTTGCAAGACACTTGCAGCACTGTACCAGGAGGACCTGCAGAACAGGAAGTGTCCAACTAATACAGTACAAACCGAACACGTGGTGCTGGTAAGCACTGGCATTTGAGAGACTGCATAGCTTTTGGATAAAAATCAAATAACAAAAAAATAAAAATCCAGTAAATCTGAAAAACAGCATGCAGTAGAAACCACAGGATACAAGGCATAAGGAATTAATTAAATGGGAAATACGAATTAGAGTTTTGTCGTTTGCTTCTTGACATGAAGTAGGGAGCACCACGCTTGCTAGCTGCCAGACTGCTCGCGTACCTGAGCAGCAAATCCCATGACTGAGTTACATGACTGAGCACCAGCAGGACACAGTGCGGAGGGAGGAACTATCACACCACCTTTCTGCACAGCTCTCACTTCAGCCGGCTTCTCCCTTTGCTCTGACAACAAAGCTGTCCAAACCCACTCTCCAGTCAGATCACCTGAAAATTGCCTTTCCAATGACAGGCATTTCTACATAAGCAAATAGTCTCAGCACCTAGCATTTTCCAAAAGTAACTAGTTTAGCCTTCAAACGCACTTTACATGGGACACATGTCCTCCCTCTACACTGTGGCCACAACAGTGCACCCGGACACTCTGAAGCCTACTCATCCTCCTCCTCACTTTCCTCCCTTAAGTACCAGCAGTCGATGAAATCAGTTCCTCTCAGCACTTTCGTGAACAAAGCTAGCTCTTTATATTTTGCAATTTATTAGGTTTGATGAAATTAAATATTATGCTGCCCAAAAGGTCACAATGAGATACCAGTTATCCAATTATCACCATAACTGCAGCTACCACAACTTAGCAGTGCACTGCAGTATACACACCACACCTACCTTTTTTAAACTAAAACAGAACCAATTACTGTCAGAGAGCGTATTTTTCTGTACTTACCTGGCTCATACCCGATTCTGCAATACAGATACATTTATAGTTGGACATCCTCTCAAATTAGCTTGGACAGTTTACTCTAGCCTTCTCAAGAGCTGGCAGATGGTTTGCATACCTTGCAGCCACTAAAACCTCATACTGTAACTCTCTCTGATCCTTCAAGATAAGCATACTCTTATCACACAGGAATTTGGAGAGGAAAAGTCTTCCTAGGGAACGTAAATACCACAAGAAAATATGCCTGTGCAAGTAGCAGTTTCCTCCATGAGGATTTTGTCGATATTGCCCAGATCTGTTATTTTCTACCATTTAGAATATAGCCTTATAGATGCTGAAAACAGAATGCAGGCAAATGCCACGTGAAAAAAAAAAAAACTCAAGCAGATATTAAACCCTACCTGGATCCAAATTCTAAGAATAAAAGCAAATGTTAAACTTTGTGATTCTGTCCTCAGGTAAGACTTACTGGTGGTACATAGCCCTCATCACAGCTGTTCAAAAGTCACCTACGCTGACTGCACAGCCCAGTAAAACAAGAAGCTGTAAGTGCCAAGCTTCCTCCTGAAAAGTATTAACAGTAGCAGCAGCGCACTCACTCCAAAAGCTCCAGGATTTGAAGCATGATTCGAGCAAGTGTCTTATACATTGTGTAAGCAGAGCTTACAAAATGAATTTCTGCAGAACACCCAATTCATCTAACTGTTCTCATCATTAATTGGAACAACTGGGAGCCACCAAAAAAATAATATATTTGGGACATACGTTTGAAGTAAAGTTCACGTTTCTTTTATATAACTTAATTAAGGTTTGGGATGTTTACCTTAATGGGATTTGGAAAATATTAAGGCACTCCAGACAAAGCTTACACCAATATGTGCATTTAGCTAACACGTTTTAGTGTACGACATTACTCAAACACCATGGGTATTTAAAAGCAAATGTATACAAACCCTTCAGCAATGACATTAGGCCAGAATTCTCAGCAACTGATACACATGAATTCTAAATTTTCTTACACCTTAAGAGGTTGGCTGAATTTTTATTCACCTTTTTTAATTAAAGTAGAGAATACTTTTTCTGTCCTGGTATTAGTAAATCTTTGACACAACAAACCCATGCTGTAGTCTGTTTATGTAAACTAATATGACAAATCCCTTTTTCTAACTGCATTACTTAATCCTGATCCCAAAAACCTAAGTAACTTCTTTTCACTCAAATGGCATTATCACTAACAAAAATTATTTAGTTAGTTAGAACATTGCCTTACCGTGTAAATGCCAATTCTACAAACAGCAAATGAGAGCTGGATACATTCAGACATAGTCTAAAGAAATTAAAATAAAGACATTACCAAGAATGTTATTTATTAAGAATTAGTTTTTTTCCCCATCTCTCCCCTCTCCCCTGAAAGAAACACGTGATGGTATACTACTTTATCTTTCTTCTGTAAGGCTGTATTAAACTAGCTGAGAAAAATGCCATATAAATTCAGATTAAGCAGATACTTACTTCCTTTCATACAAGAGCAGCTGCCAACACCATTACACTTACTAATTCAGTATTTCATTATCGGCCTCAAATTACATAATGCTCCCCAACATGCCTGTACACAACATTAACATTTTGCATGCAAGCTTTCATTCCCATTTGTTTTTATTTACTTTGGTTTAAAAACAACCCGCAAGAGACATTTTAATAGAGTAATGTGCTTTTTGGCTTCTCAGTGGATTCTAAAGAGCTTCCATGTTTAAATACTATAGTAGTTCTCTCCCTGTATCATCATTCAAATTCTCTTCCTCTATATACCGAAATAATGCATATAATTTAATGTTCACACATTTCTGAAGTCACTCCTTTAGTTTTCTGTGATTTTCATGTTCAAAAGAGACCTCTCTATTGTCTTGAATATTTTATTTAATCTGCTCTTACAGCTGTGAATAATCATATTAAAAGTTTTTACCCTCAACTCGCTCAACTTCCAATCTGTTGTGACGCCACAATTCTATGTCTTCTGCAGTCACCCAGAGAGGCTGAGGATGGACTATGAATTTCTGATGAAACAGATGAAAAACACCTTCTTTAAATAGAATAAAGAAGCCAGAAAATAAATGCAACTCCCAACACCAAAATAAAACCTACTATAGGTTTACCATTTTTTATATATTGTCAGGTACAATAAACCAGGCTTACAATGATTTATTCAGAAGAGTAATTGAGGAATTACTTCACATAACGTATTTGAGAAGTCACTGTAGGCAAAAATTAAAGCAATCAAGTGGAACATTTTTACTATATGTTTAACAAGTTCACACATCATTTGCGTGTATTTTAAGATGGTGAAGGTGAACTGCTGGATGCTACAGACTTCAAACAGTATCAGTGAAAACTTGCCCCTCACCGGCCTCTGCTCTCTAAACTCCCCCCAAAAAAAACCTGCAATTGAATTACCCATTTAATTAGAACTGATTTAAAAAAATTAAAAGACCAGCTCTTATGAATTATGAGTAATAATGTGTAGCAACATTCTTCTTTTGCTGTAACTGTTAAAATTTAAATTTAAACAATATTTCACTGAACTGTCTGAAAGTAAAAAAAGCACAGCATAAAAACCTGAAAGCACGCCTCAACAGCATGGTTGACTTTCTTTTCTTACTAGAAGCAATTTATAATATTATTACTACAAGGAAATGCTGCTTCAAAGCACTATTTAAATTGCCAGGATTTTTTTTTTTCCCAGCTCTCAGAACAAATACGCAATTATACAACTTGTGCTCTGATTTCCCCACAAAGTCACAGAAAAACTGGAACAGAACTGACTTTAAAAAATCCTGTGTTACACAAAGTGGTGGTGTGGGGTTATAAACCATACTCATACGGCTCCTGACAGTATTTGCAGACCTTGTTCCAAAGGTTCCAGGGATGGATGACATCCCCATGCAATCTAGTCCAGTGATTCATTACCATCCCTACCAGAAAGTTTCCTAATGTTTAACCTGTCTGCTGCAATTTAAACCCATATTTAAACACAGCATGATACACACAGTGATTTGTATTTTCAGTATTAGATTTTCAGTGACAGATTCTATGTTGATGGAAGACCCAACTTTGTATATAAAGTAAAATATGCTTTCAGGTTGCAAGGGAAGTAAACATGCAGCAGCAGCAAACCATTGCAGTTTCTCAGTGTATGTAGTTTGATTTTACTCTAGACAAGCACAGCATTATAAACTGTTTTACTACTTTAATTTTTGTTCAGTACTTCGAGGCTATACATTCATGGGAGAACTAAGCTGCAGTTCAGATTCCCCAGTGAGCGCCTGCAGACCCTTGCTTCAGTAGAATAAAGCAAGCTACATCTGCATTACCTTACTCGTCTGTTGCTGGGTTTGCTACTGTCAATGTTTTGAAATCAACAAGCTATTACAAGACATGAATTCTAAAATTATCTCCCCTTCCCACTGTCACACACAGTACCAGTGAATGTTTCCCTATGCACTTCCCAATGAAATATTAAGCTAATCCCTTCCTCAAGCCTGCAAGATAATGCTTATGATCTGCAGTCTATGGTGTTAAAAAAGCTCATTAATTCCAATGCTGCCTGTTAGCTTCTCTTGTATTCACCCCTACTCCCCCTCAAAAATTTACATTCCCCCGATATTATTTCCATATAATCACTGAGTAAGTGTCAGGAATTGATTAAAATAATTAAATGTTTAGTGATACTATCCTACAGACTATCGCTCTGATCACTGAATCAGCATATATTTGATAACCTGCTGCTACAATGGGGAATTTATTCTTGGTATTTGTAATCTTTCATTACTTTGGACCACACAATTGGGCAACAAAACAATTGTTGGAGAATTTGCATTTAATTTACTTACAGTTTATTGTTGCTTTCTGAAACGATTTTACATGGTAAGCATGAAAGTAAAAGAAAAAAATAATGTAAAAATATACCTACAAATATTACAAAAGATAGTTACCTTTTTTGATACAATTCTACACAGACAAATTCTTAACACATCTAAAGTGAGAAACAGTGCCGTCAGGTCAAATATGTCAAACAACATAAGCATGCATCTCTGCCAATATGCACTCTTCTGCTTAGGCAAAGGGTCATCTCACAAACATTAAATAATTTCTTTAGATGCAAACTAAGCTTATGGTCAACTTACATCTTTGCCCAAAACCTTGTTATTTTAATCCCATGTTGTAAAAACTTGACCTTTCATAATGACTTAGAAAGATGTCTGCCTTGCAGCTGTGCAACCTTTCATTCACAACAAT
The DNA here is from genome assembly GCA_013398815.1 of Ibidorhyncha struthersii. Classification (NCBI taxonomy): domain Eukaryota; kingdom Metazoa; phylum Chordata; class Aves; order Charadriiformes; family Charadriidae; genus Ibidorhyncha; species Ibidorhyncha struthersii. The sequence goes on along the minus strand of VZSZ01001969.1, from coordinate 7,588 downwards.
CATTTGTTCTGTCCATTTTTTTCAAGCATTCAGCTATCAGTACAAATATCAGTACAAAATAATTTCAGTATTTGCTGTTTAAAACAAAAAAAGCCCTCATAGAGCTCTGACACAGGCACACATTAGTCTGCAACCGCACAAATTCACTGTATATCTTCAGCAAGTATGAAATGAAATTCCTACCCATAATATTTATAAGAGAACAAATTTTGAAAAGATTAATTAGAGAACGTTCTGCAATTGATCACTTCAAAGCTGCAATAACTGAGTTGAAAGCACTAGTATCAAGAACGTCGGTGGGCAAAAGAGAAGGAAGGATCCTAATCAGCTTCTCAGAAAAGACACAAAAGGCTCAACACCTGACAGAACTGCAGGAGCTGCTATCCTCAATTCTATCGACCAACAGAAATACTCACCTTGACCTCAACTTGTTTTGCCATAATCCTAAATAAATTACAGCACTAAGTACAGTTCCAAGACCACAAAATCAGAAAGCAATAAGAGAAAAAGAAGTTGTTGAGGCTTTTTTTTTCTGGTGGTATGTTTCTTCAGTAAAATAGAAATTAAGATGCTCTCCTGCTTATTTATAAAGAAGTGGTCTGCCGTAGTAATCACTTGGAATTACTGGAGCTTCCAGGCAAAACTCTTCTGCCTCCATTCTTACCTGCATCTTTTGCAGTGCATAAGAAATGTGAAAATTAGCAACACAAGTGTAAACAATGTGCAGATTTTAAAGTACCTACAAGTATGGAGCCTGAAAGAAATTCTCAGTGCTTATGTGTTTTAAAGAACGTGTAGGTACCCAAAAGCACACACAACCACATTACAGTACAGGTAGCAGGAACTTTGACCAGAACTGATGTTTGCTAAGCTTGTGTACTGAACTCCAAGTAACTCAAAGGCTCCTCTCTCCACAGCAGATGTCACAGCCCTCTAACAGAGGCCATTAATAACATTTCTAATTTGAACACCCCAAATTCTTTTTTAATACAATTCTCGGGGATAAAAGACACACAAAATATTTTCATATTCTCCTTTAATGCTGAATAATTAGATTTTTTAAACACTGACACCAACCTTCCTGTACATAATCATTAAAAAAATAAATCTGAGTTTAGAGACTAGAAGAAACCTGTTGCTGATGGAAAGGCAATGATATGTGAACAGGAAATAGGATTGGATCCAAGAACTCTCTTGTCATCATAAAACGTAATCAAGTGGATGCACCAGAGAACAATGCTCTCCCCTCTTTGAGGCAATAATCTCACTAGAACAGTTTTCCATGACTGTTTCCAGGACTGCAATGGTTCAGACAGTGAAAGATGCAGATTAGCCAACACAAAATTAATAGCTGCGAGAACAGCGTAGACATTTCTTGAATTCTGGACCTTTTCTCCAGTTTTGCTGAAACCTGAAATTATGCAAGTTTCTAGGCAAGAATAAAGCACTGAGAGAAGAGATGATTCACTGTAGAGTGCATCATCGCTGCACTCTACACAGGCTGTCAATTTCAGTTTCAGTTTCAGGTTCACTCAGTGTTATGGACCAAATTCATAAACTGGTTAGGATACAAATGTTGGAAGGACAGTAGCCTCTGCTCATATGTCAAGACAGCACCTCCAAGCAGAAGGAACCCTTTAGCTACACGTCCCTGGAGCAAATTAAGTATCTTCATAAATCCCTCTGAATTAAAAAGTCTCACCTCCTGTGCAGTCAATGTAATTTTGCTTACACTGGGGAGCACTCCTGGACACCATTCAGAATATCCCCATTTTCTAACTGCAATTTCCTGTTCTGGAACTAGATCTACCTGACTCCTCCATAAGGAGGGATGGAGACGTTTAGCACACAGCATAAGCACCAGGACAGACAGGGAATTGTATACCATGGACACACCCTCAGGTTTCAGCAATCACAGCTTCAGGATCTCCACAAGACTATCACCACATCAGAACATCGTGTTTAATACCCCTCCACAATGGACCTGTCTTCCAAGGAACTGTACAAATTCACAGTCTACTCATTTTGGCCTCCCTAATGTTACTGCACAAGTGAGACGCAGAATTCAACTATACTCGTGGGAAAAAGCAGTTCCTGGATTATAACCATCGTCAAGTGCTCCTGTTGGGGAAAATTACTTACTGCTTGTTTACCCTCCCTTTATGATTTCAAAGACGTCTATAATATTGCCTTCCCACACCACTGAGCTGTCTCTTCTTCAGACTGAAGGACTATAACTATTTAATCCCTTCTTCTATGGAAGCAATTATTTTCTTTCAATTACCGTGTCATCCTTCTCTGTATCTTTTTTACAATACTTTTTCTGAGATGATGCAAGCAGAAACGTAGCATTTAAGACAACAGCAAACCCTACATTTAAGCAGTGTAAAAACGAGCTTTTTCCTTCTCAATACTCTAAACTTGTTGACAGGCATCCTTCCCTTTCCTGAGCACTGGTGGTATTTGGGGGCCTGTCCGTGCATCTGTACCGCTGCATGACTTCTACCATAATATATGCAACTTTGCATTTACCAACACCGAATTTCATCGGCCATTTTATTACCAATATCAAAAGGGGTATGATGATTTTTTTTTTTTCCCAGGCTCACTATGCACTCTTAATACTTGTCTCTGTATCAGCCCATCCAAAGCATAAGCAGTTTATAAAAATAAACACAAACATGAAATTCCTTTGTAATCTCTGCATTCTCTTATCCCTCTTATTCACTGCCAGAGCACTGCTATCAATGCTCATTTATGAAACTTACTATTGACATCTTACAGAATGATTACTTCGTTTTTAATTGAACCAACTAAAGTTTTTCATCTCTATTAGTGGCAAAATCATACAAAGGAAGACTAGGCAGCGGTTCCTGAAAAAAATAGTAAAATGTAAAAACCAGATGCTTCTTCCACCCTAAAGCTCCAAGTCTTAATAAGAAAAACATAAAAAATCTGCAAAACTCACTTCCCCCATATCAAGAGTTCCTACTGGCTCTTGGATGGCATTTTGGTTCCCCAACCTCTCCAATGCCAAGAGCTACTGTGGTCCTGTGAACAAATTCTCCTTGTACTGTTCCACCAAAACATACACCATAAAAGCAAACCATTTTCTAAAGATTTATGTTCTTCCTGCTCTTTGTCCTTATGAGCAACAAAGCTACAGGGGAGGACTGCACCTAAACCTCAGAGGACTTGTCAGCTACACTTCCTGCATTGTGTCTCTTCCTCAGATAGCAGGAAGCTACTTACATCCTCGTGTTCACAATTAATATAGTCACCTTACCAGGCTGCCAGTGACACAAAAGAAAAATTCTGTATTCTGAAGAGCTCCAGCATGAGATGAGCCAATCTCTTATTCAACTGCAAATACCCTATTTATGTCCCCCAGGACTTTTATCCAGTCAGGCAGTTTGCACTTCAGAAAGTTTTGCTGCACACACAGCAGAAGAAAAGCAAAACCAACATACTCCAGAGTGTTATGAGCCAAAAAACATACAATCAAAAGATATTAAGTACTGCATATGTTTTTTTTTTCTTATGGCTTTACAGTTGTTTGGGCCCACATTTGTGTTTTTAAGTTTGAAACTAAAAATGCTTCTTTTGTTAATGGAAAGTTGATATCTTCACATCATCACAAAACTTCAGAACTTGGTTTAAGAGAATAAACATCACAAGCTGGCGGTATTAAAAAACATGAGCTGATGATACTGACAAGAAGCCAAAAATGGTAATCAGCATGGGGTATTAGGAGGAATATTCTGTCCTTACTAAATGCAGATCTTCTCACTTATTAAAAGCTTGCATTTCTAACCTTTTGTGAAATTCATCGCCATGTTGCCTCAAGCTTGGAGGTCTGAAGAGTTCAGAAGCAGCATATTGCAGAGCAACATGGACGCTAATTCACAAGGACACTATTGGGCTATTGGTAACAAACACAGACTAGCACATTTTCAGAAACTGGGACACTTTTTTTGATGTAATAATATCTACCGCTCTAATGCAATCCTCATCACGGAAAAGGCAAAATGGTAATTTGATTTTAAACATGGCAATTCACTTGTTTCTTCAGTGTGTGTATCTGAAGAGAATGAAATTTCTGGTGCTGCAATACTCCTGTGACTTCACAGAATCTTGCAGTGGAAATTATAATCACATTAAGGCATTCTTTTGTGTTCCCAAGGAAGCTGTATCGAGTTTCACTGTTTGCAACAGCCACCTTTGAAGGAAAAGTTTACCTGGGGAATTCAATGCAGCTTCCTATTGCAGGAAGGGCAAATGCAGCACTTGACTTTTTCTTTAGCAAAGGAATTCTTCTGCTCAGTGATCTATGTTCAGTCAGGTAACTTCCAGTGAGATAAGTCACCAGTATTTTCACTGCCTTTCTATATGGCTGATTACATCTTTCATTCTGCAAAAAATGTTTGCAATACTGGCTAGGTAGATTCTACCAAGGAGGAGGATTTGTTTTCCAGAGCACTTCTCTTCCAGGTCTTCAGCCAGATCAGGTTCTTGAACTGCCAAACTTACTTAAATCATAAGCATGCTCATTCAGGTGAGGTCATCTCTCAGAATTGATTACATTTGCCATTCCCAGTCGAGTTAGATATAAATGTTATGCTTCACAGAGCTGAAATACCAACAGGAGCCTAGCCACAGTAACTTCTTTGGGCGAGGGTCTCAGAAAATTTGTTTGGGGTTTCTTCCTCCATTGCTATGCTGATGCAGAAAGTAATCAGAAGCAGCAGCATTCTCACTTCCAGATTAAGTGACATTGGCTATGTACGCAATAGCAAGTAGCACAGCATAGCAAGAGCTGGTGCTGAAGACCAAGTATTCATACTATGTACTTCAGGCGTTTTACTTCAGACTAGTTCTGATCTGGTGCTGTGGACTGAAAACCCATTAGCTGCATGCATCTTCCAGTCTGTTTCATCTGAAAAATATCAAGTTCATGTGATCTGTGATCACTCTGTAATACAAACCCATGTACAGTAAGTAGAAGTGACTAAGATTCACTTCAAAACTTCACATCTTATCCAGACACTAAAACAGTTGCATGCAACCCATACACTAGTTGATCTTACACATTAGTAAGATCTTTCCTGCATTCAGCTATATCTTTTATTTTGAAAGAACTGTCAGAGCCCTCGTCGTTGTGCCTAATCAGCTTCCCAAACTGAAGGAGGGATAGTATCTTAAGATACAAGCCCTTGTGCTCTAGAGGACGTAAAATCTCAAGAATGTTATAGCTGATGAGTCAGACAGCCCAAATAATCCTTACCATTACACGACAAAAGACAAAATTCATATGAGAGGGATGTTTAGCAAATGATAAGAGGGCAAGGATACATAGACCTTTGTTGCTCATGCTGCAGGTGACATATCAAAAACTTATACGTGTCTCAGAGGAAAAATCCAGAGGTCCTAGTACGGACCTTTCCACATCTTTCCTTATTCAAAGCACAGCAGCTACTGGTTTACAAAGTTTCAGTGAAGTAAGACTCTCAACTTCAAACAGATGCCTCCATATTGCCATTTGTAGTGTAAGAAAGAATGTTTTCTATGGCCTGTAGATAACAAACAATGGAATAAGCAACAGCAATGGAAAGACAGGATCCAAAGTAGATCAGAAACATTAAGTGATCATGATCTATCCTTTATTACCACTTTCTACATCAGACCTATCCAATGAAATTAAAGGGTACAGTAACTAAATAAAAGGGAAGGTCTTAAAGGTAAGCTGTCCAAGAAAGACAAGTTTCTCAGAAATGCTGGGGTTTTTTTCTCTCAGTACCCACTAATCTTTTTAAGAACACCGCAGCTTGGTATATGCAGCTTTCCCCAGTCAAGAAGGACTTTGCCTGAATGCTAACTATTCAGAACTTGAGGTGAAGACCATTTGGAATCCCAGAAACTCCGAAGTCACTTTATAGAATCACAGAATCGTTAAGGTTGGAAGGGACCTTTAAGACCATCTTGTCCAACCATTATCCTCAACTGACAAAAACACTTCTAAACCATGTCCCCAAGTACCACGTCTACCCTTTTTTTAAACACCTCCAGGGATGGCGAATCCACCACCTCCCTGGGCAGCCTATTCCAATGTTGGATAACCCTTTCAGTGAAAAAAATTTTCCTAATATCCAACCTAAACCTCTACTGGCTTAAGTTGAACCCATTCAAGGACTATTCCTCTGAAATGTGAAAATTTAGTTCAAATTAAAACTACTCAAATTTTCGCTTCTGTGTGCATGCATACAGAAGTAAAATAGTTCATAGCAGCTAACAAATGTACAAAGAACCGAAAAAAAACAAACTTGTTATAGTTAAAAAAACAATCCTCAACAAATCAGGAAGGGCTCTACTGCACTAAAGCGTGCACTCTCTTGACTGTGCAACACTCATGTTTATGCTTAACTTTTAAGAAACAGGGCG
>VZSZ01001968.1:320404-362417 GCA_013398815.1 Ibidorhyncha struthersii | reverse complement strand
GTTTTATGTCTCTGCTCCTCTGCACAGAGACACAGTGATAAAGGGACGGTGCTGCAGGTAGGAGCACGGGTGTAGGGAGGAATTACAGGTGTAGGACTCCGAATATTTCAAATGTCTCCTCCTGCCACGGGCAGGGCTTTGCACCGAGAGCACAGACTGAGGCACAGGCTGAACCGACACCTCCAGCCTCTGCTCTGCACCCCAAATCATCCTAGTCCAGAAAAGGCAACAGGATTAGGGAGTAAAAAAAAGGGGGGGAAAAAGAAAAAGCAGCTGTAGGGAGGATTTGCAAACCAATTCTTGCACCCGTACCCCTCAGTGGGGAGCAGGCTGCTCCCATCCATGCTCACGGGGAGCCCATCCCAGCGGGGCGTGAGCAGGGCTCATCCTTGGGTAACTCCTCACCCCTTGCTGCACAGCCGCATCGCAGGCCCTGGGAACAGCAGTCATGTGCGAGGGGCTGCACATCCCAGGGCATCAGTCCTGCTCCTGCGGGGGCTTCTGGGCCACCAGGCAGCTTTGTCGGGGCTCCCCAGCGGGAGCAGGGGGCACTCATCTAGTGAGTAAATACCGAGGTGGGAGGGTGGTTTCCCCCTGAGCCCCACCTACTTGCAAATTGCTGAAGTGAAAAACCTGGATGTGGAGAGGTCCCTGAAGTGCCTGGCACTGCAAAGAAGAGGTGCATGGGGGGGTTCCCCACCCCCGTGAAAAGCAGCTCCCATTCCCAGGCACCTGTAGAGGGACTATAGCTGGAAAAGCGCCAGAGGGGAAAGTGCCTAGGCAATTTTGGCTTCCTGCCTCAGTTTCCCCACCCGTGTCAGAGAGATGCCATTCTTTCGGCTCAGCGCTGCAACGGGACTGGAGGAAACACTGAAGGACGGTGCCATGTCACATGCTCCAGCTTGTGGGGAACAGTGGGTACCCCACGATGCCCAGCCAGCACATGGATTCATCCCTCAGCAGCAGAGGGGACGGGAGTGTCACATTACCCACAAAACCAGTGCCCCGGGTTAGACCAGGGATTCCTTTGTACTGGAGCTGGTACAAGGTCGCAGCCTCCTTGTGGCACTTGACATCAGTCACACCATGGTGTGTGAAACCAGTGTGAGGCCATCACCCTACCCTGGTGTCACCGCAGGGCCTGCCACAGGGTGGGGACACATTCAGGGGGCACACACCCACCTTGGGAGCCAGCTGTAGTCCTGCAGCATGGTAAGGCTCTCCTCTGGGCAGATCAGTGCTGGGACCTGGGGGAAGCCACTGTCACCTGGTGACAGCAGGGTGGCATTGCTTGGCTTTGTGCATGAGCACCCTGTACCCTCTGCACCCGCCTGGGTGGCAGCCTGTCCCGTGTCCCTCCATCCCCCAGGGCGTGGGGTCAACCCCTGGCNTCTGCAACCCGAGGAAGGTGCTTTGCACTCTCCTTGCAAAGACAAGCTTTAACCCGCAGAAAGTTGGGGAGGTCCCAGGTCGGCTGTCCTGGGTAGGGGGGATGCAGGAGCTCACCCGCCCCCACGACATGCACACCCCGCTCTGCCACCCAGTGCCAGGCGGCCCTGCGTCGGCAGCTGATGAGGAGGTTTTGTGCCAAGCCACGGCTTCCTCTGCCGCTAATAGATAAAGCCACCGCTCGCTGAGGAAACGTGGCTGGGCAAGGCAGGGGAATGGGAGGAGTGGGAGCATCCAGCTGGGTGCCCGGAGGACGGGCGGAAGGTAGGCAGGAAAAGAAAGAAACCAGGGGGCTGTTCATCCTCCCCATTGCAGGCAGCCAGGGGGGATTGGTAATTTTGCTGGCAGAAGAGACTGCAGCGACAGCAAAGTCCCTGCCACAGACAGCAGACAGGCCACCAACCTGGGCGGCCCCTGGTCCTGCTCCCCTGCTTGAACCCACCACCCTTCACCAGTCCACGGGCAGATGGAAGATGACGCTCTGCAAGGGCAGCGCTACCTCTTGCACACCCAGACCCAAAAGGGGACAGGAGTATTTGGGAGCTGCCAGTGGTGGGAATGCGCCATCCTTGCCTCCATCCCTGCCTCCATCCCTCACTCCTGTCCCTGTGGAAGAGGGAGGCAGGAGCAGGGCGTGAGTGATGGGGCTGTCAGAGCGCAGAGATGGTATCTCAAGCAGAGGCCTTGCTGTTATTGCTCTGAAGGATGCTGGCAAATTGCTCTTTCAAGAAGCATCTCCATGAAGGATGAAATCAGTGCCTCCTGCGAGAGCTCTGCCCTACAGGGGCTCAGGGGCTGGGTTCCCTCTGGCCTTTGAGAACCTCCAGGAATTCCATGGGATGCACTCAGAGGAGACTAAACCCCAGCTCCTCTGCAGAGAGGTCCCCATCTCCCCCATCTCAGCTGCCCTCTGCATGGGGACATGAGCTGCTACCAAAACACCCAGCCCAGAAGGAGTGGGGCTGGGAGGTGCCTGAGGGGGCTCGTGGCCACGGACAGGGGTGGAGGCATGTGTTTTGTTTGCACTTCTGCTCTTCCCACCTATGTGGTTGCTTTAGCAATGTGCTCTCGGGCTGGCCATCCCTTGGGGACAATCCTTCCTCCTGCCTGCCACCGTGCTTCCCAAGTAAAGGCTCCCCAATGCACTGCTTGTCTCCTGGGGCCAGCAAACACCACGGCCCTTCGGGGCGTGACCAGAAAGAGATCCGTGGTCCAATATCTGCTCAGTCATCATAAGCTCCAACGTCCACTCCTGCCTCTGATCTCCGTATCGATCCAGCAGGCCCGCGCTGAGGCATGCACCGCCCTGCTCCCTATTACCAGAACAGCACTCGCCGCTCACTGGAAATGATGAGCTGACATTTTTTCTAGCCCCCCTCTCATCCAGAAGGATCTGCAAATCTGCCTCCAGCAGGACCACTTTGCACACCTCTGAAACGCAGCCAGCCGCGGGGCGGGCAGAGCTCCTGTTTGGCAGCGCACAGCGATGCTGGGCGGTAGCATGGGGTGCGAGCTCTGACGGGAGCGGCAGGGCGAAGGGTTTCATCCCCTGCCGTAGGAACTTGGCTGCAGCTTCGTGCCCCCCTTTGCAGAGAGATCCCAGGAATTTTGGAAGTGTCATTTTTGAGAGGCTCCAGCTTGAAGGGTAAATGCCAGGGAGGTGCTGCCAGCTCTCGGGGAGGGGGTCAGGGCTGAGTTGTGGGGACACAGTATCCCCCATGGCATCACTGGCAGGGGCTGCAAGAGAACATCAGCCCCTGCAGAGCCAAGGGGTGTTTGCCTCTCGCCTGAGCCGTGCTGGCACACGAGCATCAAAAGCGTTGCTGCCTGAAGCAGAGCTCCTCATTCCCACCACCCTGGGAAGAGCTTGGAAGCAACTTTTGATCTGATGGTCCGTATCACTTCTCAAGTGCTTGGTAGGAGCCCCCGTGCAGCAGGGAAGGTGGCGTCCAGCACAGGGGTCAGCCTGGCCCCAGGAACCTGCAGGGAGAGGGGCAGGGGGAGGCGAGCGGGGCGATCGCATTTGGGCAGCGACAGCCACGTGATGAAGGGTGAAGGTCTCAGCTGGGGGAAGATGGCTGGAGGGCAGCCGGTGGTAGGAGATTCCAACCTTGGGTTGACCTTGCTGATGCTGTGGGCATGTGGGGACAAGGGCAGGATGAAGCCATTCCAGCCGATGTCCTATTCATAAACTCTCTGAGGCTGTTAAGAAAGTTCAGGGAAAAACACCTGACCAGGAACCGTTTGCTAAATAAACAGGAACAAAAATTTCAGGAGAAAACATATTCAAGTGAAGTCTAAAGAAACAGCCCTGTCACGAAGATAACAAATATTGCTGTGCTTGCATTCATCGCTAGAACCTGAACCAGTCGCCCACCTAGGCAGCTCCTGAATTAATGTGTCTAGCCAGGGAAAAGGTCTGGTCATGGCTGTAATGTCCACGAAATGGTCCAGGGAGGATGTCTGCAATGGTCAAAAAAAAAAAAAAGAAAAAAAAGACTGAAATAAAGGTCTTGGAAAGCCCAAGGAATAGAAAGGAGAATAATGTAGAGCAGATTATAGCCACAGTCAAGAAATCAAGGCAGCTCTTTGATCTGGCAGTGACGCTCTGTGCAGAGCTGGTCCGTCTCTCACAAAGAGGAAAGAGGAACAATTCTGAGTGCCGGGTGGGGAAGCTCTAACAGGGACAAGGCTGCAAAGCCTGAGGGCGGCTGCTGGGAGAGGAGCTGGGGAGGGGGCTGCAAAGAAGTCCCAGGACACACTCCAGACCGCCATGCTCCAGGCAGATAAGGGGAATTATAGTCCCGGCATTGTTCCACTGATGCCCTGCCATCTGCACGTCTCTTGGGGCGTTTTGTGTGCTCAGAGCCACTCGGTTGTGGGCACAAGTCAGGAAATTCCCAATGTGAGCAGTCAGACCATGCTGTCACGGACACAACCCTTGTCAGGACAAAAGAGTGAAGGTCTCCATCGTGTTCCCCGTGGTTTTCCTTAAACCAAGCCTGTGCTTTCAAAAAGTCCATGTTCCTAATTCAGTCTCCAAATGTGCAAGTGGAGCATGTGGGACTGCAAGGGGATCAGAGAGAGCCTGGGATATCCCACAACGCAGGACCTTGGTGCAAGAAAAATCGCTTTAGATTTTAAAAATAATCAAAATGAACCACCACCCCCCCAAAAAAAAATAAAATCAACCACACAACTTTCAGCTTATTTTCAAGCACGCTTTTAAGAACAAAAGGAAGAGCTACATCCATGCCAAGCCCTGTTTTCTTGCATTGCGGTGCACCATCTGAGTGTCCCTGTCCTCTGGCCAAGCACCCGCACCAGCGGTAGCATCCCTCCCGCACCACCACGCGGTCCACAGAAACTCAGGCTGCTGCTAAGATGCTGGGAAGGAGATTGTGTGAAAGGAATAGTGGCCGTGACACATGCCTCATCAGAGAGGTAACAACGCTCATCCCGGGCCCCTACCAAGCCTCCAGGTTGAATCACAGCTCACTGGAGAATCAATTCCTCCTTGCCCTGAGCTCTTCCCTGCACATGTGCACAGAAACATGCTCTGCAAACCCCCGCCACCCTTGCAAGGAAATTCAATTGCTTTAGAAAAAGCTCCCCAGCCTGTTTATGCCTCCGAGTCTTTCACTGATCTCCCTTCCTGGGGGATTCCATTGACTTTGCAGAGAGGTGCCAGAGCAGGGTTAAACAGGAGAGAAACTAATGTAACAAAGTCTTCGTAAAATGATCTACCAAAATCTTTTTGTACGGTGCTGCTCTCCCAAATAAACCTGATGAAGTTGCTACTGTCTACGTAGTAGGGTAGGGAAGGCAGCTTCTACCTGGGTGTTGGGGCTCTGATGTAGAAAGGACATACAGCCCCATCTCAGCCTCACGCGCATCTAATGTGCTTCCCAAGTGTCAGGGGGATGAGGGACTCACAGCCCCCACAGCCAACTAGGGAGATTGCTGCAGCCCCAAAAGTACATCATTTCAAAAATCTCTGCTACCTCTCTCATCCCAAGGATGAGTTGAGTCAATGGCTGCATGAAATGGTTTCCAGGTCCATCCAGGGAACCATGAAGCCCTGAATTACTTGAGACATCTCCCCATCCCATGCTGGGTGCAAGTGAGACAGCTCGTCCCACTCTCAACCCACCATGCAGGGAAAAGTGACTATGCCAAACCCAAAGGGACCGTGACCCACTAAGCGTGGCTTAGCCTGGAGCCCTGGGCTGAGAAAGCAGGACCCCAAAACTCTAAGACCCAACTACCTCACCCCACTCCAGAGAAAAGCAAGAGAACGCAGGATACCCCCCCTCGGTGGGTGGTGGCATCTGTGCTTTCCTACTTTGATGCCTCTCCGGCATCACCTGAAAGCCAGAGTTCCCAGAGCATAAGGTGACAGGCTGACAGCAGCCCCGGTAGCAGGGCGGTGTCTCTGAGCCCTCCTCTCCAGGCGCTGCCACGTTTGTTTCTCAACGTGGGTTTTTCAGAGTCGTTAACAATCCCGCTAATGCGCAGCATCTAATCTCTCCCCGCCCGGGGATGACAGCAGCTGGGGCTCAATGGCATAATTGTGTTTTGATCCCTTGTGCCAGGCTTCCTAGACACACGCTGGGAGTTGATACCACCTTACAGGAGGGAGCCTTGCTGTAGGAAACAGCTACCACAAGCTCTGCTCACCTGAGGAGCAAGGAGGGGCTTGGAGGGGAGCTCTGGTTTTGGCTCTGCAGGAAAGCCATTCACCATTCCCACGGGGCTGGGCTAATGAGGGTTAACCTGGGGGACATGGGTGCACTGGTGGGGACAGAGGGATGTTGCCCTCAAGCCGAGGTTTATGGTCCCCAGGTCACCAGTCTAACACTTCCCTCAGCCCCCGTGAGCTGCAAGGGGAACCGAAGGCAGGAGCCTGGTGTGTGAGCTGTGGCGAACGTCCTGCCAAAGTGTCTGCAATAAACAAATCAATAATTAAGGGAGGATGTACATTAGCCTTTGAACACACTCCAGGTAGAGCTTATTTTAGCCCTTCCAAGGAAAGTGTGTGGGGTGAGCAAAGGTGGAGGGGGGCGGCATGCAAAGGGCCAAAGGGCTGCAGGGGGATGAGATGCAGGTTAGGGATGAAGAGAATCAGGAGGAGGAGGGTGAAATTTATCAGGCAGGAAAGTTGCAGGATTAGGGATGTGTGTGGGAAGCAGCCAGCTGGGGGAACCATCACGGGGCTAAGGAGAAGAGGGATGTGGGCATTTGCAGGGGCTGGAGGTGATGTGCATGAGCACGTTTGCAGGCGTGATGAGCACAAAGTCCACATGCTGCAGCTGAGAAGTGGGGATGTGCCATGAGAGACCGTCATGGAGGAGCTGTGCGGAGAGAGCACATCATCAACACCGCAGTCCCCCACTCCTCCCCATGCCTAACAGGTGAAATGCCACCACGATGTCTTCTGCTTCTCCCAACACTGGTGGTGCTCAGGGCCTGCTCCAGCTCCTGGTGGGCTGGCTAGTGGCCACTGGCTAGGGGCTGGGCATTGGATGGAAGAAGCGCTCATCTCAGCCTCAGCCCTTACACATCGACTCAGGATCACCCAAGCAAGATTGTGCATCACAGCTCCATTCAACTGAGGCTGTTTATGATCCACAAATCTGCCTCATCAGGTGAACAGAGGGTCTAGGTGCCTGCACATACAAGAGCTGGGAACTTTCCTTCTCCTTGAACATGCAGTAGTTTTGCTTGCCTACTCCTGCCTGGGTCCTTCTCCAGCCACGTCCCTTGCTAAAGACCACTGCCTTCCCAAAAGCAGCCCTACCAGCCTCACACTCACCTGTCTGGACCTCAAGATACCAAATAACTTGCCAACCTCCTGTCCAGCCAACTGCAGACCTACAGTCTGAGAGAGTGTCCTACAGTGGGAAATGATCTCTCAGGTCATTTTGATTGGTGACAGGCACCAAGGGTCAAGCTCCCAGGTCCCCATGCTCATCCGGGACACGCTGCCAGGGTAGGAAGGCAAAGGGGGACACCAGCAAGCCCTGACGATGTCTGGGCAGCAGTGCCATATTGTTCTCCACATTGGTGCCTGTATCATCCCTGTTCTGCCACTTTTAATACCTAGCCCAAATAAAATAATAAAAGCCAAAACCCAAGATCTCACAGTGCAGATAAATCTTTGTTCTACTAAAAGGGGTAAGTCCCCCACATCTTTTAGCCCATTGCTGAGCAATTCTTAGCACTGAGCAATTCCCCCTCTCACCCCACCAGCCTGTAAAGAGGCTCTCCCCATTCTTATAGAGAAAGATCTGCCTGACGTGATTTATGCCTACTGCATATCCGAGCTGGCTTGCCACAAGCCTCTGCATTTGGGCTAGTGCTGGAAACCACACAGGAGCATCAGCTAATGCGAAACACAACCCACCTTCTCAGCGGGATGGGGTCCCCAGAGTCCATCCTCCCATTCCCCCCCTCCCTGGGCTCAGCTTCTGCTCCCCCTGCCAGGCAAGGCTGTGGTTTGTGATAGCCAAACACATCAACGGCTGACAGTGCAGCAGCATTAACCAGAGCCCTGCCAGCCCTGCTGCTCCCAGGGAGCTGGGGATGCTCTGGGAGGGCCCTGGGGAGGGATGGAGACAGACCTCTGCCAGCCAGAGGTGCTCAGCCACCTGCTGCAGAGCTTCCAGGGGAGCCTGAGTTGGTCCAAAATCTCAAACATGGGAGAGTTTTTCTCCAGCATAGAGCTTCCACGATGAAGAGCTATGAGTGAAACACTTGTGATGCAGTTCAGTTGAGTAAAATAAATAAAAGTGACTAACGACTCTGATTAAATATTAAAAGATCACTTTATTTTTGCAAATACACAGAACATTGCACACAGCTGAAATCTGAGATGGCCCCTACAGCTGAAGTGACCAAGGATAGATAAAATGACACTGGGTTTTTCCTTGTGCTGTAACAAAGAGCATCTGGAGAAAGACATCCGCCTCCCATGAAAACAGAGGTGTGTCCAGCAGCCATCTCTGTCGGATGCTCATGCTCAGGTTATCCAAACGGAGCTTCTACAACCAAGACAGACAAGCTGAGCCTCCAGACCACACTGTGCCAGTCTGACCTGTCTGTGTGTACAGACACTGCCACACTGAGCAGGCAGAGTCAATAGCAGTTCCTTCATCATGGTACAGGGCTCCCCTCGCTCCCTCACCTCCCTCAGTGATATGCCAGAGCCATCAAATGAAGATAAATATTTCCTCCTACTGCTTTTTAACGCTGGCTAAAGGGGAGTTCCTTCTCTCACCAGTCCCACAGCAAGCCCACACCATTTCACTGGCCACAGCAGCCTATCCCTATTCATTCCTCCTGGAGCACTTCTCCCCATGTCCTCCTGGAGGTCCCCCAGGCACTCCTGGTTCAATTTGTCTGCCCACCTGCAACGCAAAGGGTTGCTGTGGTTTTGGTGGGTGAGAAGATCTGCTGGAGAGGTCGTAGCAGTCTGTTGCTGGAGGCCCAGCACCTCTGGATGCTCTGGACCCAGATCCACCACTCCAAACCTGCAGGGAGAGCAGGTGAGACACACCAAGATGTACCAACTGGAGCAGCCTTGCTGCAGGACCCGGCGGGATGCAGTGCTAAACCAGAGGAAAACAAGGGATTGTGTGGTCCAACATCCAAGTCCCGTGGCTTGGACACGGAAGCCCCCAGCTGAGCAGCCAGGACACCTCCGTACAGTGGATACAGGTGAAGAGTGTGTGGTCGCTTCACAGGCAGTTTGCACTAGGAAGAAAAGACACATTTTGTTATGAAGTAATTCCCTCGGCACCATCTGGTTGTTTGCTCCATCCCCTAAAGCCCACCGGAGAGGGCCATCCTGACCCTAAACACAACTTCCTTCAGAGTTATCGCAACTGAGCGAGAACATTTGTCTCGGTGCTAGTTTTATTTTTTTGGTAAGGAGGAGTCCAAGAGGCACTGCAGCATCATACGTGCACAAGCCCTGTCTCTGGAGGACCCCAAGAACACTACTGTGCTGCGCCCGTCCTTTCCCCTGCCATCTCCGGCTGGCCACAGCCACTGCCCAAGAACGGGGAGGGATGCTGCTCGGTTAAAATCCTGGTTATTAGGAACTCAAAGGGAAAGGAATGAACGAGTGCCAAATGGCGAAGGATAAAATCAATATGGGGAGAGCTGTTATTTAAGCTTCTGAGCTCCGGGGTATTACAAACGTTGGAGAGCAATGAAATAAAAATGATACATAAAGTGACAACATCATCATGTCTGTATAACTGACGCCCTTAGCAGCTGTTTGGTCTGAACAACAGAAGTAAATCCAAATCTGTGCCTGCTGCCCAGGGCTGTCTGGCACTCCTAAGGGGGCACTTTGTGATCAGAGAAAGAGGAAATTACAGGGTATTTTTGCCAACCGGATCATTTTTAACCTCCTTTGGTCACTGTGCCCTGGAAGCCTGGAGGATCACATTGTCAGCAACCCACTCCATGGACTGGCACAACAGCTCTTCTAGAAGAGGTTGGGTCTTTGCTGCCGGTGGAGGAGACCCCATGGGGTACCCCAGCAAACTCGGGGGTGTGGAGTGTCAGTGAGAGCCCCTGGGCACAGCAGCCAGCCTGCTGCCATGGACACGATCTGCCCCTCGCAGGACACTGGTCCCTCAGCCAGCAGTGAGCCAAACTGCACTGCACGGGCGATGCCAGGGCCAGATCCTGCAAACCAGGAGTGAAAACACTAGACTGGCCTGCAAAGCATCCTTTCTTTGCCTCCAAGGCTTTCTGGCACCCTCTTATCACCCTTTAAAGCTTCGCCACACCAACACCAAGCAATAACATTTTTATTTCTCTCTATTGGTGGAAAATCAAGATTTTTTTTTTTCCAGCTTTCTCTGCCGCTCCATCATCTCCCCTCCTATTGAGCAGACCCCGGCAGCCTGTCAGCCCTACCAGCTCTGCCTGCAAGCTGCCCCTCACTGCCAAACCCCCAGCGCATCATCCTGCCTGGGCCTGCGTGGGTACCACCATTGTCACCAGTGGTGGTCAGTGTTGCAGTGCCCTGGGACCCCAGCAGCCGCTTGGGACCTGGCTGGGCTGTCGGGTAGCAAGAGTGGGGAACGAGCCACGAAACACAGTGCTGAGTGCTTTGGGAGGCAGAGGGACACCTTGGAGGATGCAGAGCTTAAATGCTGGGTTGCAGGAGGATGCTGCAGCGAGGGGATTCGTACTGCCACCTTAGGGAAAGCAAAAGAAATGCTTAACCTTGAGAGCGGGAAGCGATGTCGCTCTTGCCTTGGGTTGAAGACCAGCTCCTGCAAGGCCAAGGCAGGAGTTTAACCTCCCTGGCAGCGTGGGGAGCAGGGGGAGAATGAGCGTGTTAACCCCGCTTATGGCTGCGCTCTGTGGCTGCTGCTGCATTAACCCGGCTCCGGGAAAGCGCCCAGCCCCGCTCCAGTGCGGGCAGGCAGAGGCTTTTAGCACAGCCCAGCCATTACAGCACCACGCGTTATGGGTTTGCTGGAGGGAGAGGAGCAGCCTCTGGCTCCCAGAGCACCATTTAACCTCCCGGAGATGCTTAAGGATGCGCCGGCGGGATGTGCTGGCAGAAAGTGAAGCAGCACCAGAGCTGAACAAGGCAGCATAGCCATGACCACTGGCACCGGGGCAATGGGGATGAACCCAGTGACAGGCTGGGGCTGGGGTGGCCAAGCTGGATGGGAACAGGGAGAGAGCAGATGCTCTTTTCTCCTTGCTTGCCTTGGCATGCTGCTCCTGAGCCTGGGGAAACCTGGCATGGCCTCCAGCCCTTCTCTGCCCGGATTGCCTTCCCTGGGCTTGTTCCCTGGGATTTTCACACCTTCCCTCACCCCTGCAGCCCATCCTACAGCCCCAGCATGAGCTTGCAGCCGCTCAGATCCACCCCATGGGGCTATGGTTTTCTCCTACCCTGCCTGCACCCAGCTCCCAAGCAGCAGAAGAAATGGGGAAGGAAAAGGAGATTTCTTTGGACTGTGAGCTTTCTGAAGGAGAACTGGGATAAGTGCTGCTTCAAGAGAGGAGAGTGGACAGCAGGGACAAAGCAGGGGTGCAGGATGGGGGATGATGACAGCATCACGTGGGATGGGATGGGTTCAGGTGCTTCAGGGCAGGACAGAGAGCCGCACTCCGTCTGGAGAGATACAGTATCTGGGATAGGTCAGATACAGCAGCTTGGCAGGGCAAGGAGCTGCTGACAGCCACATCCGGAGAGTAAACGTGGGCCAGTGGAAGAGAAAGTGTCTAGAGAAACCTGAGAGCATTGCCTGCTCTCTGTGATGCTTTCAGTCTTTCCTGCTTTAGGGGAGAGGTGGAAGGTCCTGGCTGCAGCCACGGACACTGCCTAACCCACAGGTTTCTCCCAGCCTCTCCAGCATTCTTGGATTTTGATTCTTCCCGCATCCTCCCAAACCCTCATCCATGTCTTTCCTGGTGTTGCTCAGCTCCCGCACGCGATCCCAGCCAGAGATGCAGCACAGAGCACCTCCACAGTGGGTGGTTACACTGTGCTTCACCCACTGCAAATGTTGGGAGTAGGGAATAGGAAGAAGAAGAAAGAGAAAAGAAATAGAAGCAGAAAAACAGCCTCCAGGCTCTGCTTCCGTTTCTGTGAAACTGCAACTAAGTGGCAACAAAACTGGGGATATCAGGGCTTTTCCCATTCTGTTCTACACAGGCTCAATTCCCAAGGCGGGGGGAGTACAAGAGGCTGGGAGTGCAAGAATAAGGCAGGTGCATCTTCCCTTATAGATCTCCCAAAATCTTAACCCAGGAACACCGAGGAAAGACGAGAGAAACTTGCCGAACAGAAGCCTCCCTGTAAGCAGCAGGTTAAAGCAGGTTTCCTTGGATACAGGGAGCACTCCAGCTGTTTAGCAAATGGCCAAGAGAAAACTCCAGCCTTGCTTTACAAAACAGGCAGGGATTGATGCCACCCTCTTCTGGCTGCCAGGGAGCTGGGAAGGGGATGCTCTGGGGCCAGCGGTGGAGCCTGGTGTGACTGCAGATCGAGGGGACACCAGCTGTGGGGAGGGTGCTGATGCCTGCTTGGCTGGGATGCAGGCAACGTAGGGTTGGGCTCTTGTCCTGCATTGATTTTCAGGCTGGTCCTTTGCAAAGTGCTCATCTCTAATAAATGGATGAGAAAGGTCCGGCTTTAGTCCAGTGGATAATCCATCTGCGCTGATAGGCAAGGTTCCTTATGGATAATTTAGTCCCAAGGAGTGTGAACCTGGATGTCCTGAGGGATGTTCTCGTGTCTGCATCAGCATCCCAAGCTGTGTCCCGTGAGCAGGCACGCAGCATCTCACAGCCTGCCTAGCTGCCCAGCCAGGAGCTGCGACGAGCAGCTGCGTGCAAAGCAGACTCGCTAGAGGTGTCTCTGCCCAGAGAGGCTGGAAGGGTTTTTCCAAGTAATTAAGCAAGCACCGCGGGGCTGGGAGAAGCCTTGTGAGGAGACACGACATGCAGCTGTGTTATCACCGAAAACGTGGGTTGCAAACAGCTCCCACAGGAAACGCAAGATGGAAGAAAGAAACTGATGCATAAGATAAAGGAGCAGGTCTTCTGTTCTTCAAACTCAACCTACTGGCCTGGCCTCCAAATTCAGAAGATGTCAAGAGAAACAAGCCCAACAGGGAGGTGTTGAGACGGTGGTGGCAATCCTGGGATAGGTCCCTCATGTTCCTCTGTGTCCACAGCAGCACAGCAGACCAAAGAGGGCTGGCTGGAAAAAGGAAGATGAAGTGCGAGGAGTGCCCTGTTTATTTGGTATGGCACTTTCTTCTGGTTTAAGCAGATTATTTGTTGGAGGGGGCTAAGCTGAGGCAATGACAATCTGCATGGGATATGAGAATGCCACTAGGACAAATGTCCTAGAAACCAGTGGAGTGAAATTTGGCCGGCCTTCAAAACAAAGCTGNGGGGGGGAGGCGTACTACTGCGCATGTCCCTGCTAGATGCTCAGTTAACACAGTCCAGCAATTCCTGGGATGGTGACAGAGGGCCCTGGTTGAGCTCCCCCAGCCATTTTTCAATTCTGCTGCATCTTTCCCTTCGCTTCGTCAAGTCATCGTTAGGCAAACGCTCAAAGATGACACCAGCAGCAACACAAGGGAAAGCAAAGCTTCCACGTCAATGCACATGACTTGACAATGCAAATAGCTTGGGATACACAGTGCATAAGTATATATTATTAAGCAGCAATAAATGAATGAATTTCCCGTACTCGCCTGGAGGGAGGATTCAGGAAAGACCCAGGGAACCGACAGCCTGAATCGCTCCCTTCTCAGCTTGTCTCTATCGAGTGGCTCATTTGCCCTGGGTGTGTGAAATTGATTCAATTAAGATTCTTTGTGCATTTAGGTATAATAATATAGGGACAATTAAGCCTAATAAAACTCAGGTAGTTGTGTCCTACCCTCCTTGTGCCTCCTTGTTCCTCTTACAGCATCCTATGAGAGGCTAGGGCATGCCTGGTGGATTCAAATGGGGCAGGATGAGGGATCAGCTGACACAGCCCTGCTCTGGCCAGTCCCAGGTGTCCAAAACTCCACACAGAGGAGAAGAGCAAGCTCCCATTCCTGCATTGGCCCAGAGATCAGCCCCAGTGCAGAGGTGGCTTGGGATGGATGGGCTGGGACAGCTGGAGGACTAATAATAGAAAGCATGGGGAAAGTATTAAATAGGGGTCTCCCCAGTTACAGATGGGTCCAAGCTGAACAGATGAAGCTAGATGGAGAGTAAACACTTGGCACCACTGAAGAAACTTCGGAGCTCACCGTGCCTCTGAGGACCAGATGACACAGAGAAATCCTATAGTGTCCTCTTGAAGACTGGTCCTGATGTAAGTTGGCAATAAGGTGCTCCCAGTACTATCACTAAAGAAGTGGGAGAGGCAAATGTGCTCAATGCGCACTGCCACAGAGAGACCCCATAAAGATCTGTGCCCAGTTCCACAGGTGCATGTCCAGGCTTCTAGCAGCTGCAGTGGTGGGAGGAAGGAACAGATCTTTGGACGATCTTCTCACAGGGTCCAGCCACCACCTTGGAGCATCTCTCACCAATAGGGTCTCTTGTGCACACAGTGAAGGGACCAAGGCCACATAATATTGAAGGCAGGGCTTAGGACCTGAGAAGTTACATGCAAAGCGCTGCATTTCTTCCCCAGAACTGGATAAAGAGTGTGTGGTTATGAGCATGGCCATCAATGAACCACAAAGCCTTTTAGCATCCATTATTTGCAACTGCTGCTGAGCAAACAAATGCAACCACATCAGTCACCAGGCCCATCCCCACATGAAAGCTGTTCACATCAGCCAATGCCTCCCCCCCCAGGAAAGAATAGCTGACCCTGAGGGAGCATGGTACAAACCCATCCCCCTTTCCCTTCTGTAGGCTTGTCAGGAAGAGATAAAATGGGGTATGTCGTCTCTCCCTCCCTCTATCCTGCCCCCTTCAAGGGGGTCACCATGGTCCTTGAATGATCACTGTGGGCCACATCTTCCTCCCCATGTCAGCTGAGTAGGTCCCACTCATGGGCAGGTTTGGGAGAGGTGTCCATGTCCCCACCAGACTCCCACTTGCAGCCAGCAACATGGAACAACTGAGGCCCTCAACATGGACACCGACTCTTAGAGGTCAGATCCGTGTGAGGACCTTCCTTCAGCCCCACATCACCTGCCCTGACGTAGAGGAGGTCCAAAGCTGGGTGTCTGGGTGTTTTGACCCCCCCAACGGGGGTCAAAAAGAGGAGGCTCTCCTGAGCGGCCAGGGGGATTTGGCTGGCATCCTAAAGATGGGTTTCACTGAGCAGGCGCTGGGCTTCCTTGGCAGAGCGGACAGCAAAGAGCCCTGCAGATGCCTCTTCCCAACCGCAGACCTGCCCTGGCTTCAGAGCGAAGGCTCGTGCTTCGCCAGCACGGTGGAGCCCCTGTGCCCCTCTGCCTGCTTGCCTGTTTATCCTCAGGCTGCCAGCTTAACAGGGTGGTTTATTTATTTATTTTATTGGTCTTTCTTTCTTTTCTCCCCCTTCTATCCCTCTCTCTTTTCCCTTTTGTCTTTTTTTTTTTTTTATGAGTTGTGCCACACTTCTTGGTAAAGCACTTTAATCCATTTTAATGCCCCAGTTCTGCTCCTCAGTGACAGCCTGGTGGTTACTCTAATGCGTCCCACTCACCTCGGGGTTACTAATGAGGTCACGGCAAAGGCAATCTCCAAACTGAATAATTCACTAATCAGATGCTGCAGACTCCAGTGGTAAAATTTATTTCTGACACCTAAACAGCAAATGGGTTTGTGGACATACACACACGCGCGCACGTGCCTGCATGCATGCTTCTTCTCTTTTTCTTTCTTCAGAGCTATTTTTGGTGAATTGGTGCTGTGCCATACGTTTAATGATGGGTCTCACCTCAAGGAAGACTGGCTCGTCCCGAGCTCGGGGCAAGGAGGAACTAGTGTGATGGGCAAGTGCATTGGGCAGCTGCATGGGATGGCTGATTGAGTGTGACGAGACAAAGATTTGGGGGACAAAGGCACTCTCGTGCCATGTACAGAGACTACCTGCTGCTAGTTTTCTCCTGGCCTTAGCCCTGGGGGAACTGCCTGGCCAACCACCTGCAGGAACTCACCGTTGATTCAGATACAGGGAGCTAAGGAGTCTCGGGACTAAGGACTGGTTTTAGTCCGTTATTTCTTTATAGCTGGAAAACAGCAAAAGCATGCATTGAATTGAAGCATCCAGCCTGTGGAGGTTTTGGTGCTGGCATTGCTAACCTGATACTCTGTCCCCTCTAGGACAAGTCTCCCAGGTCTCTGCTCACCTCTGCCACTTTGTATTATCCAAATAACATCATGTGAGTTCCCTCTTGTCCCTTTCCTGTATTGAAAGCAATGTCCGTTAATTCTACGTGCCACCCCCAAGCACCTCCAAGAGAGGAAATAGTAATAATCCAATTAATTAGTATTGCTAATAATAAAAGTCACAGGGAGTCATTAATAATAACACTACATATTCCTGGAGGAGGGAGCAGTCTGAGAAATTTTACTTCTCCTTTGCTCAGCCAGAAAACAGGTGGCTGTTGTTGTTGTTACATGCCTGGTGGGTCCTCAGCATGGGGCACATGTTGGCAAACTCCCCACCTTGCCTTGGACCTGAAAGAATACTGCCCCAGCAGACAGCCAGAGCTGGAAAGCCCTGGGAGGCTCCATCAGTGCCACCCATATCTGTGCCCTGCCATGGAGGGGCTGTGTTTCTTCTGGAATTGCTGGTCTTCTTCCTGATGGTTCTTCTGCAAGAGAGGGAAGGAGGGTCTGGAGCTGCTTGGGTGGCAAACGGCTCTGTGGATGGAAAGTGCAAGGGCTGGAGGTGGCTAAGCTCTGTCTGAGGAGGCTATCCTCAGGCACAGGAGAGCTGTGACACCTCTTCCAGCTGGATTTGGGCTGTGCGGGGGGGAAGAGAGGGCACAGCTCTTTCAGAGAAGAGCAGCTGCCCGTCAAAAGTATAAGCTGAAGCTTCTCTGAAAAGGGGTGGCGAGGACACGGTTATAGAGCTGGACACATGGAGGGGCCTATCCAGGAGTCTGGCTGAAGGAGGAATAACCACTGGACCTGGCTGCAACATTGCTGAAAGCTTTGTCCCAGCCAAAATGTTTCTTGGAAACAAGCTGGTTTCCACAGCCAGGAAAGGTGAGAGGACACAAGGGAGCGGGTCTGCAGATGGAGCATTAGGGATATGGGATTCTGAAGTGTCCAGGAGGGAAAATAATTCAACCAGAGAAAGGATGTGAATCTGTGCTCCCCAGCCCTGAGCCAGTGCCCTGCACACCCGCCCAGCCCTCGTCTCTCAGTGCCTGAAGGTTTGGCTTTCCTCAGAAAAGAAACAAACAACAAAATCTGAGAGCGGTGACGAAGTCGGCTTTCTCGTCCTGTGGCCAGCTCTAGTAATTACACGGCTAAGCGCTCATCTGTGACGGGGCCTGTACAAATTAGCTATACGGTTTGGCACATCACCACTTTCCTGGAGATCCAGAAGATGATGTGAATTGCAAAGCCCATGCACATTGGCTGCAGAGGCAAGGTGTAGGAGAGGTGGCGCGGTGGGCATCCAGGTCCCACAGCCTGGCACTGAAACTCCACGTGCAAACTTTTTTTGATAACCCATCCCCAGTGCGAGATGCTGCCGTGCTGGACCGAACAGCGCTGAGTGTCGCGCTAGCAGCACAGGGGATCAGTGGCTCTAAAGAGAAGCGTAGGTCTGCCTCCGATTTACGGGCTCAAGAGGAGGAAGAGCGGATCCTGATGGAGCCAGAGCAGCTGCAGCCGGCGGGGTTCCCCGCCCCAGACCCTCACAGCCCCGGCCGGGAAAGAGCTGCCGGGTGGTCATGGAGCTCCCACCCCCCTGCCTCGCAGGAAGGGTCGAGCAGGGGCGAATGAGCTCATCCTTGCCAGAAGTCACCCTTTGATGTCCAGCCGTTCCCCTGGGGTGCGGATCACATATGGCCCAAACACAGAGCAAACCCTAAGATGCAACATGAGCAGGGAGTGAAATCCCTTTGCTGCTTCCTTTTGGTAACGCTTGCACGCTGACCCCTTTTTGCAGTGGCGTTTCAGCAATGCCTCTTTTTATGGCCGGGGATGAGGAAGCAGTAAATCCAGGTTCCAGGCAAGCGGCTAACACAGCGTGGAGCCAAAATGGCCCGGTGATGAAATGTCTCAGCACAAGCAACGACCTGACAAGGTGCCATCTTTTCTGAAGGAAGGCCGATCCACGGCAAAGCACCGTAAGCCCCAGTCTGGCTCTAGGGAGGAGGGAAGCATTCGGGGGACAATGGCAAGAGCAAAACGAGGAAGGTACCACAAGCACAACAAGATGGCGAAAGGAAAACCTCAAGCCCCCGGAGAATCCAGGAGAAACAACCCTCACCAACTGGAGCAGGCTACCAGGGGCCAAGAGAGCCTCCTCCAAGTGCCAGGCACTGCCAGGCTCCCCGCCCAACTGCTGAGCAAGATTATGTGATAAATGATTGCATTAGTCCGGACAGCTTCTCATTTTCCTCCAATCTGGCCTGTCTGCCCTCTTAGCACGGGGCTCCTGATAGCATTTCTCCCTTCACTGACTTCATTTTTCCTGTTAGGTTGTCAAGCTGTCAGGGGGAAGAAAGAAGAAGCATGGACAAGGCTGTTACTGTCTGTGCTCTGGGAACGTCCTGTGCCTCTGCTGTCCCTGCCCTCGTGGCCCGTCCCGGGCAGGTGCCTTCCCACCCTCTGCTCATCTTCCTGGGAGACTTCCCTGGGCATCGCACGTATCCCCACTTCAACTCAGGACACAGTGGTTGCCTCTGCCTCTGATCATGCCAAGGTTTTGTAGAAATTAAGGTTAGAAGGGGTTTTGCAGACACTCTCTGGCTAAAGAGTTATGCACTGATAACAGTTTTGGGGGAAAAGGGGCTCATGGCTGCTGTGTTGGGGTGCACAGATGATGCTTATGAGCCCTTCTGAGTGAAGCAGATGCTCCTGTCCTGGTTGATTGTTGATGGAGGGAACCAAACTGACGGTGGGAACCAAGCCAAGCTTGTTCTGGTGCAGCTTTCTTCTTTTCTGTACAGCCTGTTTGACGTTTCTGCTGTGAACACAAAATGGGGAGATTGGGGGAAAATTAGTTTTCATCAGAGTCTGCTGTGTAATGTTCAGCTTGGCACCCAGGCAGCCATCCTTCCTGGCAGCGAGTAGCACTGTGGAGTGGAGATGGTGGCTCCGACAAGGTTGTAGCTCCAGGGTCCCCTGGTCCAGACCAGGGATATGGTTAGGGTGAAACAGCCCCCTCACCCGGCACTTCTTCAGTTCCTCCTAAGGCTTAGGGGGGATGCTGGAGGAGGAGGTGGGTGAGCTTGAGGCTTGGCCTGATTTAGGGGAGAGACACACAGCCAAAGCTGAGCACTTGGTTCTCTCCTGGGTCCCTCAAGCTAAAAAGGTAATGGTTCAGATGGTATTTTAGCTACCCTGCTCCCACACATGGAGGTTTTTGAAAAACCCAAGTCATGAACTTGATTTCCAGAGAGAACATTGTGCCTCTACAGCAGCATTGTCAGTCAATAAGTGCTTCCTAAACACCAATGTCTTCAAGTCCAGGTATCCTCTAGGTGGAGATCTCAACAGCATGCAGAATACAACTCTTCCCTCCTAATCCCAACTCTGAGAGACATTTAACAGTTCCCCTGTGCTCTGCATCCCTGTTTCTCCATTTGCTAAAATGGCATGATAATAATATTTGCACCTTCCGCATATGCCCAACACAGGTGACGTGCTGTGAAATCCTTGGGTGGAAGATGTCCCATAGATGCAATCCTCTCACCTGAGCAAAAGCAGCGCTGGGAGCAATGGTGCTGGTACCTGCAGCATTTCTAGGACATTTCCATTCTTCAAAGCGCTTTGCAAACATAAAATAACTCTCCTAACCCCCTGTGAGCGAGCTGGGGAAGCCTAATTATTCCTAGTAACAGAGCACCCCTCGTTTTCATTTAGCACAGAGCGAGGAGGAGGGACTTTCATGTCTCATTCCCCCCCACAACCTTCATGTTGATATGAGGGTTAACAGCCATTTGTAATCGCATTAGAGAGGTGGTTTAATTCCAAAGAGGCCCGTTCCCTGGACTCTCTCCCCTCCACTGCATGGCAATGAGCAGATCAAACAGCACCAGTTCCGACGTGGAGATCGATCCGGGACGAAGGGAGCACATCTGCAGGCTCGGAGAGCGGTGGAGACCGCGGCCAGCATCCTGCTCCGCCAGTGGAAATCTTTGCAAACATCGTTAAGGAAGGACAGAATTAGGATATCGGGTACCAGGGAGCAGGGGATGGCTGCGGGTAGAGCCGCGCAGCCAAGTGATGGGGTAGTTGCCCGACCGGGGACGTTATCATTTTGCTGCTGCTCTGTGAAAAGTGCCAAGCTCAGTAAACATGGGGAATTTTGGCTTTTCAACACCAAGGAAAAAGCTACCTTCCCTGCATGGGGTGGGATCAGCTGCTGGGAAGGGCTGAGGCAGGGTAACTCCGTGTGCCCATATTTCAGGGATATTTAGGGTCCAGACAAGAGGCCGTCATGTAGCAATTGGTAAAAAATGCTGATTTTCTCTTCAAGTACCTTCCCTGCACCCCCTCATTAGACAGCCTGTTTAGCTATTTACCTGCTAGATGGGACTTTTTATTGAACTTGTCAATATTTGCATTTGCGCCCTTTGAAGCGGATGAAGCTTGGATAAAGTGGCAGAAATCAGGTGGATCTGCAAAATTTCCACACACCTCATCTCTCCAGATTCGACAGATGAAATATAACTCAGGAGGAGAAAAATCTTAGCTGGAGCGAGGGGTCAGCTCAGAAGGAAGATACAGAGACATGGAAGATGTCTGGGAGATTAATTGCTAGACATGGGCTTCCCGAGGAACCGGTGCTTCAGCGAGGCTCTGGCAGGAGATGGAGAGGCAGTTGTGGGGTGTCCTGCTCCTGCCACAAAGGGGTGGGACCCCCAAGATGGAGCTTATAAACCCTGATGCAACCACGAGAAGGTGCAGCTCGAGAGGCTGCAAAGCCTCCCAGCTCCTCTAAACTGAATTTCTGCCCCTTAGCTCTCCTAGTTGTCACCATCACCTTGCTCCGACCATGCTGTTCCCTGTGCCGCTCCTTTGGGGACTCTTTTGGGGGTCTGGCTGGCTGGGTTTGGTGCCCCCAGAAAGCACCAGGCTGGGGGCGTTGGAGCACCACGAAGGGGTCCCCTAGTCACCTGCCAAAGGGTCCCCGCTCAAGTGTGCTGCAGGGAGGGGAGAGGACTCCTCTGCAGAGACAAGATCTTGTAGTTCCTGGTGTATGGTTATTTGCAGATAATTAATCTCTCAGAAGAAGGAGATATCAGTCACTGCAGGCACTGACGAGGTGTCAGCCTGCTGTTCGCTGACAGTAATTGCTTTTTCTCTCTCCCTCGCTGGAGGGAAACTGAGGCTCCCCCATTGCTGCCAGCCCCTGCCCCAAACAGTCTCTTCTACCTCTCTGGGGGCTCCCCCACCCTCCATCACTACCTCCTGGCAAAGCTGGGCTGCCTTTCCGTGGGACACGCTCCCTCTCCTTGCTGCAGTTCTGGGACATGCCCTGCCCAGCCCCTGCAGAGACATGGCCCTGCAAGGGACCTTGGGGGTCACAAAGACCAGCTCTGCTACTGATGAACCGCGTCAGCCCCTGATCCTTATCAGCCTCCTCTCTTAATTCTTTCAGGCACAAAATCTCCAGTGCTTTCCCCAGTTTTGCCTCCTTTTCTGGTTGAAGAGAGGCAGGGACAAGGTGGAGGAGGGACCCTAGGATTGGGGTCTGTGGTCTGCAGGAGCCATGCCAGGTCAGAGGAACCAGCAGATTTAGTAAGGACGCAACTAGTTCTCTGCAGCAATAATTTCTTCTCCAGAGCTTGCCAGATCAAGGGTTGGTGATTCCCCTTATCCATCCACGTTGTCTCCATCCATCTTCCAACACTTCCTTTGCCCCGGAGACCCGCCGGGACTCAGCACCACTGAGACTTGCAGCCCCCTGGGCACATCTGAGTTCCTCAGTGAGTCCACCCCAAAGGCTTTCAAACAGGGGCGCATCCCAGCTGGACACTTGAGAAACCCACTTTATTTCCCACCACATGCCACTGGAGTCTTTCTGGGACCCCACGGAGTCTGAGTTTAAGGACAGAGAAGCTATCGTTAATGAAAATAAAGTTCCTTTCAAATAGAATCATAGAATCATAGAATTGTCTAGGTTGGAAGAGACTCTTGGGATCATCGAGTTAGTGCTCTGTCTGGAAGGAGGGTTCAGCTATCCTGCAGGGAATGGCTGATGTGCATTTTGACAGGGACACAGGGCCCAGCGGACCATGTAAGTATCAATTTTCCAGAGTGGGCAGATCGTGTGTAATTATAGACCATGCCAGGGTTTATGGCCGTGGAGAATCTCTCTGACTGTCACTAAAATGCTTATGAAGTTGTTTTGAACTTTTTCCAGGAGGAAGGGATCCAGCGTGGGTCACTCAGCCCTCCCAGCCCCTCTTTCTGCCCCTCCAAATACCAGATCATCCCATGCTCAAGGCTAAACCTTGGGGGGAAAGTAAGCAAGCATTAAAGGGCTACAAATGCCAGAAAAGAAACGCCTCCCTTCTCCAAAACAATATGCAAAGAGCAAGAGGTTGGGCTGAGCCTCTCAACAGCTGTAAGAGAAGACTGCAACTGAGAGGTTGCTTTGGGCTGGGCCGTGCCTATCAAGCCCTGAATATAAGCAGATTATAAAACATCTCCAGGATCCCAGATTGGATGGAGATGGACCCTAGGATCTCCGCTCTTATTTCTTCTATCTCCTTAGCACCAATATTTTGCCAGGACTGACTCAAAGAGCGACCAGGCAAGTGCAAGTACGGGTTTGCTCCATGAGACATCATGGAGGAGATATAGGTCCTTGCACAGGTTGCTCTGGGGAGACTTGACCACAAGTCCACTGGCGTAAGCTGAGTCAACCTCCACTAAGCCTGGTGCAAGCAGCATGGAGAAGGTCAGAGCCGTCTCCAGGAACTCAAAGCCAGTCCAATGCTTTGCCACCGAACCTGGCTAAATGGTCTCCACTTTGGGCACAGCTTCCTCCTCACAGAGTCCTCATCTTTCATAAAGAGAACTTCTCTGCAAATTATGGAGAACGAGCCACGTGAGACACCAGGCAGTCTCCTGAGAAACATTTAGACTAAATCTAGGCTCTCCAGTGAGTCAATAGCAAAGTAGGTGAGAAAAAAAGATGCTTTAAGAAAAAAAGTGAGACATTCTGAGAGAAGGCAAAAAGCCCTTAGAGCAGACATTTAGTAGCATGGTCATAAAACAGTTGAATAAAAAAGGGACAAGAAATAACAGGATTGGTGCAATCTTTTCTAATTCCTGAATCGCCACTGCTTCTGGGGCCTGCAAGTGTGCACTGGACGGTCCCACCTGAGCCCACCTCACCTGGGTAACCATCCAGATACATCCACACTGCTATCTCCTTCCCCAGCCCTCCTCCAAACACCCCCTGGAGCATCTCACCCACAAACAGTGGGACTTCTCCAAGGCCAGGATATGTCAGCGAGGGGATGCGGGTTGGTGGAGCAGCAATGGTTTCAGATGGCCTGCTCGTGCCATTCCCAAATAGCTACCTCCATGTAGACACTCTTTGTGGGAGAAGAGAGATTTCCCTTCCAGAATAATTACTCCGCTTGGAAGCACACTAATTAGCCTGGAACAAAGTGGCTTGAGTGTCTGCATGGGGAGCTATTGTGGAATAGCTTATTCTGTCAGAGCTATTCTGGGCAATTTCCCCTCACAAACAGGCCATGAGATTTAATTTTCCTTCTTTCTACAAACAGATGAAAGGTCTGTGCTTACCAACCCCAAATCATCCCAGCCTTCCCTGCCAGGAGGAAGCAATGGGNGAGGGGGAGGGGGAAAGACATAAATCAGGAAGATTTACACCACCAGGACTCTGGACCCTTTCCAAAGGGTGAGGTCTAACCCAGCATAAATTAACCCGCACAATAGCAAGTGAGGACAATGTTCTGAGCATCCTGTGAACACGCCGAGGGCTTACGCAATACATGTTTACCAGACAAAGGAAAAGACAGAGGAAAAAAAAACAAACAATGCCAAGTGGCGTCTCTGTAAACAGAAGTACCCTCTCTTAACTCAGATTGCAGTTTTTCAAGAAATGCATTATGCGTTTCATTAGCCTGTAACTAAATTCAGCTTTCCCCACCATGTGAGATGGCAATGAAAAAGGGAAGGAAGATCCTGGGGCAGAAGAGAAGAAAAGCCCACAGTGCTCATGGGGTTGGAGGCGCCTGGGAGGATGCAGGGTGGGAGCACACTGGGGACTTTAACACCCAGGTGCTCCAGTGATGGGCAAACTGGTGAACATCAAGCTAGATCCACCTCTTGCACAAATGTAGCCTTCTCACCTGGCTCTTTTGGCATCTTCTTGGCCTGATTCATTTGCTTCATCTCCCTCCGCACACAGCAGGTCTCGCAGATATGGAAAGGGAGAGCAGACTAGAAACACAAGAGCAGCTTCACAGCAGAACAAGAAAGACGTGGGAAGGACCAAGACCAGCTGCTCTGGGAGATGAAGCAGAGAGTTGCTTCAGCTGTGAGTCCGAAAAGGCTCAGAGAGAGAGCTGCCAGCCTGGGATGGCTGGGGACACCTGGGACACGGGCACTGCAGGGACAGCAGGGGACAGCCGCGGAGCCGAAGGGCTTTGCAGACCAAAGGACAAACCATCCACTTTCCGCTTGGTGAAAGCACCACCACTTTGGTTTCACTTGTACCTGATCTTCTCAACATCTGTCCCACTTTATGACAGCTCCCTTATTTAAAAATAAATCCTTGAAAAAAAAAAAAAAAAGAGAAGACAAAAAAAACAACTCTGCAATTTGTTCCTCCAAGCTGGGCTGCCTTTCTGGCCCTGATTTTATCAGAGTGGAGACAGGCTGTCCTTGCAGAATGATTTTACCATCTTGAAAATGATTACAGAGCTGCACAATGCCTTCAGCTCACCATGTAACGATATTTTTATACGCTGTCTCGTTAGATCACCGCCCGGGTTGAGGATGTTTTCAAACATTGTCTCTTCATGGTCGGTGTACCGCAGTACCAGGAATAGAGTGACGAATTGGAGGAAGTTCAGAGGGCAGCGGCAATAATCAGAAATCTGATTTACAATGAAATGTTAAGAAAGCTGAATCCATTTTGCCTGGCAAGAGCGGAGAACTGAGCATCCAGCCACAAAGATCTGGAAGGGCAAGAGGCAGGCGCTGGGGAAGGTGGTACCTGGTGTAGAAGTAGAGGAAAAATTAATAAACAAAAAAGCACAGGTGCTTTCTCCAAAATATTATGTTTTCAGCAGATCTGGTAAGGATTCGTGGAAGGATCGCTGCTGGAGGGACAGGAAAACTCAACTGGAAACATTAGGGAAAAAACGACGCCCTGGGGAATAGTTCTGCTTAGGCAGCGATGTAGATTACAAGACTCACCGAGTCTGCTTCTCCTCCAGCCCTCCCCGCTTCCTAACCCGCTGCTGACCAGCAGCGACAGCAGCCATTAGTGACCCGAGCTACTGCCGAACCTGTCCTCAGAAGGTGACAGGCTCCAGAGCTCACTGTCACCCCTCAGAGGCACCTGAGCACCCTGTCCCTCAGCCCTGGGTAGGTCACCCCTCAGGTGTGCCTGACATTATCCCAGCAAATAGAGTTCATGGCGTGTTGCACACTTGTTTTTTTTCCCCCCTTTATAAATACATGTGCTACAGCATGGCTGCACTCCGTGAACCGAGAGTGTGAACAGCCTGTGATTAGAGGAGAACGAAATGCTGATTATGGGTTAATTAGCTAGGCTAATAAACTGCCTGTAGCTTCATTTAGGAGAGAAACTGTATTTCATCACACAGAAAACAGTGAAGAACATGGAGGGGAAGAGTGTTTTTCTTACAAAGGTTGAAACTCAGCCACTGGGAAGGAAGGAGGGAGGGAAAGGGATGCCCTGCATGGATGCAGAGGGATGCCAGTGGAAGTTCTGAGGTCAGCCCTGCTTCTGCCCTACGTCCAGGCTGGAGGAGCAAACTGGGGCTGCTAGAGGGGCTGGGGGAGCCACAGGGGGAGGAAAGCCAAAATCACACTAATGAGAAAGGTTATCTCCAGATGTGCTCCCCGGCCACGGCCAAAGGTGGGTTGAGACCTGGCAGGGAGAGCACCTCAATCGTACAGGGCTGGGGGGAGCCCCGGCAGGAGCCAGGGTGAGGGGCAGGAGCTGGGGGGCAGAGCACTCCTGGTACTGGAGAAACAAAAGCAGATCATCTAAACTTAGCCAGGGCAGCAACACGTGTGTGAGACCACAGGAAAGGGACAGTCCTGCCCAGGGGAAGGATTAAATGATCTACGGTGCTTACACAAAACAGTTGCTTCCATTGCTCATTTCTCTCTGAAACGGATGTTTAGAGGTTTATCTGAAATGGTTTTTCTTTCCTTCCTTCTTTCTTTTTTTGGTGGAGGAGATGGAAAACCCAGCACCAGCCCTCACTTTCCTGGTGGCATTTCTGCTCCCAGATCTCCCCACAACAACCAGGCTCCCTGGAAAAGCCAAGCTGGCTTCACCAGGCTCTTCCTATGACTTGGTACCCAACCATCCTGGCACCACACCGACCACGGCCCCATGGGGGTGGGTTATCTCTAGCTCAGCATCTTGGTCCACAGCTCAGCTGTGGGCAATGCCGCTTTCCCCTTTCACCCTGTCATGAAAGGAACCTACGTGCAAGGCTCCGGCGTAGAAATAAATCCCTTCCCATCACATTGCAGTGTATTAATAAAGACACTTAATAACTTCTGCATAATAGCCTCCATATTGGTGGGGGAATCTGTGACACACAGAAGACTGGACATGCTTTCTCAGCACACGCAGCGTGGTTGCCCCATATGTCGTGCAGCTTGCCAAAAAAAAAAAAAAAAGGAAAAGGACAAACAAACAGCACTCTGGGAAAAAATAATGCAGATTTCAATTGAATTTCCTGTTGCTGATAATAATAAGGCTGACAGCTCTGGAGATCAGGGTCTTCTTGTTCTACAGTGGATATAAGCACCAGAGGCTCATGGGTATGGCCAAATCCTGTCCTGGAGGGTCTGCGAGGACTTCTCTTGGTGTGCATTGCATCCTCATCCCTCAGCCACCGTAGGTACCAGGAACAGGCTGGGGTTACCTGAGGATGCTCAGGTCTCGAGGGCTGTGCCTCGGCAATGCCCAACCCATGCCTGTGGTTTGCTCCATATACGGACAACAAATCTAGTTGTGAGGGCAGTCAAAGTACATCCCTGAAGGGACAGCCTAAACATACTGTGTGAGTCTAATGAGCCCATTAACAAGCTGGATGGCCACCAAATAACATCCTGTGTTAGGGGAGGGGAGTCCAGGGACAGCCCCAGAAGTGTTTCTCTCTACAAGGATGGAAGACCTCGAGGTCTCCCAAGAGGGGCACTTGTGGGCCACTGGGAGGGGATGTCTCTGCCAGGTGCCCAAGCTGGGTGAGGAAGGGGTCCCCTGCGAGGATCTCAGGTGGAGACCGTGTCAGGGGAAGCTGCTGGGAAGGTCCCTCCACACTGGAGGCATGGGTTTCACCTCCCCAAGCTCTCCCCCATTTACAGCCTTGCTCCTCTCAGCTGGATTTCCAGCATGGGTTATATTTCTGGCTCTGCTCACTGAGTAATTAAAAACACTCATTTAAAAAATAGCAAAAGCAAACAAACTAGAAATCAGTCAAACCTCATCAGTCAAGACTGCCCTGAAGTAACCAGCAGATACAACCACAGAAAGGATTTGATTCCCAGCCTATCACCCTAGGTTTGGCATGAGGGAAAATCATCTTCCCCATGTAGAAGAAGCTGCTATTACCATTTTTTGCAGGCAAAAACCCCTCCTGAGCAGAGCTGCACAAATCCCAGAGCACTGTTCCTTGTTGGGAGGAAGGAGACACAACCAAAGGTGACTCCCAGGGTCTGGAGGAAGGCCACCCCTCCAAACCATACTGCTGTTGTCCACCCAGCCCTAATGGTCCTGGGGGAAATTTTTTCACCTAAACTCCACATATGGAGTTTCAACCACTTAATCTCCTTTCTGTACTGTAAGTAGGGGAGGCTAGAAATAATGGCGATGGAAATGGTGGTGGTGGGGAGAGAGGTTCGGACATGGTAATTCAAAGGTCTTCCTACAAAATTTTTCTAATTGGGCATTTACCTAAGCTGCATTCCCCACCACACAAAGCCATTGCTTAAAGCAGTGCGTACAGTGAGGCAATTGCCTTTTTATTTTGCTGGTTATTATTCTTCACTGCAAAAGAGGGGGAAAAAAAAGCTATCGCTCTGGATTTTTTATCAGGTTTCAGCCACTCTGCCTGATGTTCAATAAAAGAAAACCTATCTCTGTTAGAGATGAGTAGCCCTTTACAGAACAGTCATTGCCTGCAAAGTAACCTTTAAGCACCTGGCTGTCTCTTAAGTTAATGCAGGTAGAGGATGGAGAGGAAGTTACAGTCACTTCTGTGTGTTTGAAAAATGCAGCTATTTCTCTTAAAATTCAGCAGCCAGCCACACACACTTTGATTGGTTTCGTTGATGTTGTTGTTTTCAGTTTTCCTGAAATCACTATCTGTCACCTTTCCCCTGCCCGGCTCAGCCACCCGAGTTCCCACGTAGGTAAGAAGAGGGAAGCAGATTCAGCCCGCACTTCGGGGACCAGCATCGCGTCCCCTTCTCACCACTGATGCTCACAGCAAGAAGCCCCTAAACCTTCCCTTTTAGCAGCTCCTTCAGGACAATGCAGAAGGAGCCAGCAGGTCCCAATTGAGGGTCTGGGCAAGAAAAGGGGGGCTGTTAGAAGGGCTGGTGTTGCACCCCAAGCCTTCGGTGTGACAGTCCTCACCATCATGGCAGCTCATGACAGAATATTCGTGCACCTGATGTGCTCGCTGCACATCTCTGGGTATGACTATGGCAGCAAGGAGTGGCCTCAGGGTGACAAGCCATCCACTGGTGCATCACATGCCAGCAGGCAGGCAATGCCATCCCACCAGGAGATTGGAATTTCTGCCTGCCTGCACCTGCAGGTGCATCACACACTTCTCCTAGGGCTTGCTGTGACCATAAGCTTTCCCACTACAACCACCCCAGCATGGTGAGTTCACGGCCAGGCTGCTAACATGGGCAGCGTTTGACTAAGTCTCTATGGCAGAGACACGTTAGAGCCTTTGGAGGCCTTTGGCACGGCAGCCTAAGATGCTCCAACCTTACATGACAAAGCCCAACCCTTTTGGAATGGAGATGGTCCCTGCAGTGCCATCCTCCTTCAGGGACCACCGCCATGCTCAGGAAGGACAGCACTCAGGGTATGGGGCTGCTGGAAGAACACACACGGGTCACCCACTGCTTCCCTCCACGCACATCCGTCCCCATCCCCCCTGAGCCACATCAGCAGGGAAGAAACCCCCACGGCTTTGCTGGTCTGGCTCTACGGAGAGGGGTGGCAGAGCCCGGCCAGCGAGTACACACGCGCCGGAGGAAACCTGAGCCCTCCCCACGCGACCCATGCCATGGCTGCATCCTGCGTTAGGAGGTTCAGGATTTAGGGTACCCCCGGCACCTACTGCATAAGTGACAAACAGCTGTCAGCAGCTTACGGGGGTCTCCGGCTGCCTGCAAATTTCCGCATTAAAGCTGTAAGCTCTCATGCCTCACTTGGGACCAATAAAACAGGATAGGGTAGAGGCTGTCGTGATAAATGGGGCATAAATCACACCTCCCCCTCCTCCTTCCCTTTCCTTGGGGGGAGGTGGTGCTGCCAGAGCCTTCGCGAGCCCTGCTTCAACACGCTTAGACAGGTCCTCTTCTGCCTGTGCAGTCAATTAGAACTTCATCAGAAATCAATTTGCGAGGCCCAGCTGAGATGTACCTATAGATCAGGCGATGCCAAGTGATTATTACACTAATGGAATATTCCATTGATTAATTGAATATTTAAGTCCTGAAACGTAAGCCCGACTGTCTCATCCGCAGCTTGTTACGGAGCCGAGCAGCAGAGACGTTGCACCAGCACAAGAAGCTAACCTTGAGTCTTGCACTTTTGAGGTGAAAGGCAGAGGTCCCGGTCACGGGGGAAACATTTTTACCTCTTTGGTAGACTCCTCAGCCACCCTGAGAAACCCCTCTTTCTTCTGACAGCAAAAATAACGTCCTACCTTTTCTAATAGGGTGGGCTCGGACACTTGTCCTGACTTGGATGTTATGCAGAAACTGCATTCTGGGTGATGAGTGAGAAAGTCCACGCAAAATAACAAATGCACCTACAAAAAGCCCATACAATAGCTAACAAAGTGGAGAAGATGCTGTTGGGTCTGGTGCCTGGACTCCTTCCCAGGGTTCTCCCGCTGCCCTCCATGGCCAGGCAGCACCCATCACACCCACCTCTTTGTCCCACGCGGAGCTCTGAAAAGCTCAGCCTTTCTCTGCCTGTTGTGCAGCACTAGCTTGGATGGCCCAGCCCAATCCCGGGGACGGCACTGCTCCTGTTCCCCAACCCCAGGGAGGAAATCCTCAGTGATTTATTTCCTTTTTTACACACAAGCAGATGTCAGGACTGCAGATCATAGCCAACAGGTCAGAAGGGCCATCTGAGGGTTTTCCAAGGTCCTCTACCCACAGCCCAAGAGCTTCTCCACGCCACGTAAGCCCCAGGTGTCCAGAGGGCAAAGGTGGCCAAATGCCTCCTGCGTCGGGCTTCTGGATTCGCCGCATGGAGAGGGCCAGGTTACTTGATCGGTGAAACACCTGGTTAAGTGCTTTGTTGGATGAAGGCCATAATGACCAAGAGAGAGAGAAACAAGACAGAGATGGGGGAGAAGGGAGGGATGGGAGCGGCAAGTGGAAGAGAGGTGGGCTGCAGCTGGAGTAATCATCACCAAAGGGCCCAGCGGTGGGTTACGGAATATTATCCCCAAATGATATTACGTGATTAACTCAGCAGAGAGCCATAAACTAGATGAGCAAGAGAGAGGACTCCAGTCCTCTGCACAGATCTCCTGCTCCCACGCCAGACAGTGAAGTCTCCTTCCCCAATTTGAGGAGCACTGGCTGCCCATGCCCAAACCCTGTGGGTTGGCTGCTGGAAAAAGGAGCAATCTGACCCAGAAAAAGGTCTGGAGAGCCATTTCCTTCCCTCCCAGCGGGGCTACAAGCATCCCCTCGAAGGCTTCTGCCAAGGAGGTGGTAGAGGCTACAACGGTGGTCACTATTTTCAAAGAAATCATTGCAAGGATGAAATTGGATCCTTGTTCCCACCTGCTGCCTATCCGCAAGGCCTAAAGCTATGGCTGTCATACAACCATAGATGGCAAGATGCACAAAGGCTCCCTGTTGTTCCCACCTTCCCTACTCCCTGTGCACAGCATCTGCCTTTCCTCCTGCCCCGGGCATTAGAAAGAGCCCTGGGGCCAGCTGGGCTGAAGGGAACACGTGGAGAACAAGCACCAAGACTTGCTTCTGGCTAGGGAAGGTTAGGTGTCCTCTCTGCACCTCAACTTCCCACCCATCTTTGCACTGCCCTGGTCATCACTGGGGACTCCTGGTCTCCGCTATTGCCCCCAAGATGTACTGTCAATTTTGGCCTGAGCTCTGGCATTAGAAGCTGCTTAGCTGCTGTCATGGGAAGCAGGATTTTTTTCCCCTCTTTATGTATGTTTTTCTGAGCAGGAAGGTAAAAGTAAATGGAGAGGAAAAACAAGTATTGATGGAACAGCTAGAAGGGAGAAGAGAGCTTTTCGTCTCACTGAGAGACCTGACCTTTCAGTGGTAGCTTCAAGAAACCTCAAGCAAATGTGCTTTGCTGGCATTTGCTGCAGGTGGATCGTTGGGAGTTTTCATCCCCTCTCTCAGGAGATAACGTCTAGACGTTTATTAACTTGCAGGCTCTGGGTGTCTCAGAGACCTGAGGAGCCTAGAAACCCCCAGCTGGTGAGATCAGGCTCTGAAAAGACGCCTGAATTCATGGCCCTCAGTCTTTTCTCAAGCAGTGGATCCCTGTGAAACCCAGCATTTCTCCTGCTCAGCAGACCCTCTTGCCCTCGTGCACTGACCTGCTTACAAGGCTGCAGTGGGACGTGGTTCTGCAGTGGCCTCATGCACTACTCATGGTCTTCAAACCACGCTTTAGTCGCAAAACACAATAGACTCATAAAAGCAGCACGGAAAGATGAGCCAGAAATGAAACACATTCCAGTGGGTTTGGGTTTGTGTTTGCGAAAGGGAAGAGGAAAGTTCATCTGTGCTGGCGTAAAACCATACAGCCCCTCCTCTCCCGTAGCAATGAGGAGCAAAGTGTCCAGGCTGCCTTCCTGGCAGGAGAGGGCTGGCAGTCCCAGGCATACTGCTGGCGTGGGGATCCGAGGGGGAGACTAGAGATCAGGCAGCAAACGGGATTGTGCTGTTGATCAAGGAGAAATGAGATGCAGAATGATGGAGAACCCATCTTACCCATCTGGTCTTCAGTTCCCTTAGCCTCTCCTCGGCCAGAGGGATGCGGGAGGCCCACGGCAAAGGTATTACAGCAGCAGGATCTGGACACACGCTGGGGGAGGCATGCGATCCATCCATATGTGGGCCTCCATCTCCTGCTGTGCGCGGAGCAGGAATGTCTTTGGCGAGCCCTGAAACACAGCCCCTGGGGCGGAGGGCAGCAGAAGCAGCACGGGAACTGGCAGCGCGGCAGGCTGGCTGGTGCAGGGTACCACAGCCGGTTCAAACAGCAGTCACTGCTGGCATGGGGGAGAAGAAATAACATTGCCTGAGTGGGGTTTGCTGCCCCCCCCCGGGCAGGGCACAGAGGTCAAACGCTGTCCCCATGGCCCCTGCCTCCCCTGCAGCCTCCTGCCACGGGGCTGCTACAGCCGCTGAGTGCCCATAAACACACGCAACGTCTTTCTTTCCCTCTGCAAAGAGCACAAACACCATTGATTTTAGAAGAAGAATCCACAGGCCTCCCCGCAGAGGTGTTTTGCACAAAGGCAGAAAGCCTGGGGTGGTTTTTCTGTCCTGGTAACCCCACAAGTGGGGGCAGTAGCCGGCTATTCTCTCTCTGCCCTCCCCAGGGGGCTCAACCTCCCCAAAGACTGATCCTCAAGCTGTAGGGAGCCGATCCCCCCAGGGTCACACCAGTCCCCTCCATCCCAGCCTTGCTAGGTGAGACAAGGCAGGAGGAGAGGAGGCAGGGACACAGTCCTGCCCACTGCAGCCCCACAGCTGAGACCCGGAGACCCTCCTTCTGCCCAGGGAACCTCAGCTTCAAACCTAGAAGATGGGGAGAAAAAATGGAGGTATGAAAACCGTGGCATGAATCGCAGGGAGATTTCAGACTGATAAATATTTCAGACTGACAACTATTCCTGTCCTTGAAAGTTCATTCATCAAACTCTCAGCAAGGCCTCCACATCCCAGGACCATAAATACTACGACCTATTTTAACAATGGCTTTCAGCGTGGCCAATACCAAAAGTATGGAAACCTGTTACAGATCAACCTATAGCCTTGTGTATTGCAGTGTAATTTATTGCACCTATAAAGGCTATATTCAAATATACTTCTGTTTTAATTACAGTCCCTGACTGTGCGGGATCCATTTGTGAGCTGATTGTACCTTGTTTAGGTACGACCCCACACGATGACAACGATTTAGAAACAATGGCAGGCATTAGTATTGCAGCAATATACACAGCCTCCGTCCTACGCACAAGAGTTTTACTGTCCGTCTGTGGAGGGAAAATTGGATCCAAAAGCAGGAAAACCTGCTTGCCATCAGGAGAATGGAAACATCGGAAACTGGGAGCTGTGATCCTCTCTCCTTCTCGGCACCGATGTAGTTTCTGAGCGATGCTACGCCAGCTTGTCACTGCAATGGGTATCAAACTCCAGCAGGCAGGCACGGGTCCTGCTCCTGTTTCTCTGCAAGCCTCAGAGCCCTGAAAGACTTGAGGGATTTGGTTTTGTGGGGTATTTGATAGTTTTATCCTTAAATTAGCCTTGATTTTTTGGGTTGCCCAGATGCTCCCCACATGACGGAGCGGAACCGGGAGACTCTTGCTGAATGCCATAGTAGGAGGGAACAACAGAGCCCTTTGTTGCACCCACGTCCCTGTTAGTGATGGCCTACGATGATAAAGGGGAAATTTGCTCTGCTCCTTTCTGTCGCACAAATAGATTTCATCCCCAGATCCTTATACCAGCCCGAAACTGCGACATCCCAGTGCTGAGCAGCTGCCAGGCTGCTTGGTTCCCACCTCCAAGCACCATCTTGGCTACCAGCTCTTTAAGCAGCGCTTTTGCCTACCGGGCGCTCTTAAGCACATTTCATTCATGAATTAAGTCCCTGACAGCCCATATCTCTATGATCAATATGTTTGTTTATTAGCAGCAGCTGCTGTGTTTTAGCAAAACTGGAGGGCTCCAACAGGAGCAGCGTGCTGTAACCGCAGAGTGGGGCTTGGGACAGGGAGGAGAAGGACCTCCTGCTGGCAAATGGGAGCTGGGCTGGATAAGATTTCACTCTAATGACCCTTTAATTGAAATCACTGCTCGGGACAGATTGCTCAGCTCGGGGATATCTGCACTGATGGCTCCCGGTTTGGCCACTCCTGAGATGAGTCCATTAACTCGGTAGTGGTGAACAAAAGCAAGCGAAGGGGACAGCGAGGGGTCGTCCATGCCCAGCAGAGATGATCTGCACATCCAAGGAAGCCCAAGTCAGCAGCTGCTGTAAATGGAGACCTGCCCAAAAGGAGGAGAGGGTGGGCGACTTGCTGGACCTCATGCTTCTGCTTTTCTGTTTGCCGACTAGGCTGGATGTGGCCCCTGCTGCCTCATTCTCTGGGTGGGACAAGCCCCATGTGCTGGCCTGGTGTGCCCAGGAAGGGGAATCAGGACACCTGAGTCTCATCCCCAGCTCATGGTGTGACCTTAGCCTTTGCTTCACATTCGCTCCACCTTCCTCTCTCTCAGTGTCACTGTGTGGGTGTTGCCAGGCAGTAATATCTATCCACCCTAATACATGTTAGGCAGGAAGATGGATGCAGCAAAGAAGAACAGAAGGGAAAAACGTGGTCTTCTGTCTTCTGGTGCAAGTGGAAGAGCAAATTTCTTCCCTGAGGTCCCTTTTCACTTTGCCTTCCCTTGCCATGGCAGCATTGCGCATGAGCACGAGCACAGGCACAGGCAGGTCTTCTCCTGGCTGGACTGGCAGCAGAAGCCACAGCTCAGGGTGAGGGTGAGCCATACCCATGTTCACCCCACCCGTCAGAGCAGGGCATGCGTGTGGGCCTATGCCCTGTAAAACTGGAGATCCTTCCCCACCGGGCAGGCTCCAGGTGAAGGGCAGAACATGTCCTTCCTCCCCGTGGAGGCTGGGGAGCTGTGATATGAAACTCAGGATTGGCACAAAGTCCTCCACTGCCGCAGAGATGCTCCGAGGTACGATGCATCCGCCTCATTCCCAGCCAAGAGGGAACCTCCCCATCCCCGGGGACTCTTTGTATCACAAGGTTTATTATGGGCCGGAGAGTGCTAATGAAACACGGGCTTGTTAGACGTAGGCAGCTCTTTTGGGCCTGTTTTGTAAGTGGAAATGTTGATGTGTGTCTCTTGCAATGCAAAGAGATGTCTGAGTGCACAGAAAGGAGGGTTACGAACCTGCTTTGAATGCATTTATTATTCCCATTAATTACTATGCCTGCTAAAGAGGACCAGCTGTTCTAGGAGGCTGTGGTACCAATTTATCAGGAGAAGATTCCAACAGAAGTCGCAGAGTTTTCCTCTGAACTTGGGAGGATGGAAGATGGAGGTTTTTTAATTAGAACTTGTTATTAATGGGAACGTAGCAAATTAAAAATAGTCTCCCTCCCCCCCTCCCTATTATAGGAAGCTCTGATCTCAATTA
The DNA here is from genome assembly GCA_013398815.1 of Ibidorhyncha struthersii. Classification (NCBI taxonomy): domain Eukaryota; kingdom Metazoa; phylum Chordata; class Aves; order Charadriiformes; family Charadriidae; genus Ibidorhyncha; species Ibidorhyncha struthersii. Next base: position 326,398 of record VZSZ01001968.1, on the reverse strand, counting down.
GAAAGATCAGGGACTAACCATTGAATGGGAATTACTGAGATGAAAACTGATTGAAAGACAAAAAAACAAAGACGGAGGCATCACAGGGAGAGAATGGAGACGGGGAGCAGCAGGACCAGGAAACAATGAGCAGAGGCTGGCGGAGGCAGCCTGCAGCTGCCGGGTGTCAGAGCCACAGCTGAGAGCTGGTGGCTTTCTGCTTCCCACTGCGGCGAGGACACCCTCCCAGGGCTGCTGCTAGCAGGGACTGTCCCATCTAGAGCTGTGGCAGCTCATCTCTGTTTGTGCTGGGGCTTAAGACGTGCTGCTGGGCATCGTTTGTACCGCAGCTTTGCAGGCTCAGCAGAATGGGACTATAGGGTCTGGCCCATATGGGCATTTCTATAGGAAGGGCAGATCCCTGTTCTCAGGCTCAAGGCCATCTGGGGTGTTTCTGTGTGAGCCCAGTGGTGGGTGCAGGCTCCTGTCTGCTTGTCATTGCATCTGCAAAAGTGTCCTTAGCACCCATCTTGTCTCACCTCCTTTCCTCAACCCTCCTCCTGTCTCACCCCACCATCGTTGTATGACCCAGCCCAAGGGTCCTTGCCCCAGGCTTTGCCCTTGTGCAGGCTGTGAACAAGGCTACATCACACCCCCAGCTCTCTGTTCTCCCTGTCCTGCTGATTCCCCAAATTCAGCAGCATTGAAGATGCCCCAAAGCTGCTGAGTTCTCAGCAAGAAATGATCAAGTTGGTCCCCAGTCCCTCTGCCCCAGGAGCTGTAGCCCCACCACCCAGGCATGGAGCAGAGGCTGGTTGCAGGATCAGTCCCTTCCATGTCTGGGAGGGCAAGGAGGGGGTAAAACAATCTGGCGTGGGTTGAGATGGGACTCATTTGGGTTTTGCCAATCTGAGTCACGCCAGGTTGGGGAATGGGCGGTCAGGAGTCAAACCTGGGGTGATGCAAAGGGACGGCTGGGTCTGACAAAACCCATCCCCTGCATCCTGCTGTTTGAAAAACTTGGTTAATGACTTCTTAATAAGAATCTCATCTGCTCCTTTCTCTGGTCACCTGTGGATCAGAGCCCCTGTCTTCCTTCCAGCAGATAATCCATGCCATATTCTAGGGCAGGCAGGGACCTTAGGCTGAAATTACAGCCTTGCTTACTAATTGCTGCATGTTCTCTCTCCGTAGGTATATCATTGCCAGCAATTAGTGCAAAATCCTTTCCCACTCTTGTTAAGTTCCTGTGCTGCAGTTAAATACTCCCAGATCCCATTTAAATGATTTCAAATGCAATTCATTCTGGCTCGTTAAATAATTCCACAGCACTGTTTGTTGTCTTCTCTCTCTGTTTTCCAACAGCCACTTTCTCCCAGAAAGAATTTGATGACTGAAGAACAGAGAAGAAGAGGGAAGGGGAAGTGATATGAAAACTGAGAAACTTGGGGTCCATCCTCTGCGCCCGTATTTTCACTTCTCTTTTTCCCTCCTTCTCAGGCTGAGACTTTTCCTGGTAGCTGGAATTTGAGATCTTATGGCCCAGGGAGAACAGGTCATGCCAGAGCTCTGCCCATGGCATGCTGCACCACGTAACCAACCACAGGGAGCTGCCTTGTGCTTCCAGCTGCATTTTCCAGAGTCCAGACCTGTGGATGGGCAGAGTTGAGGGTCATTGTGACAGCAAGTGGTTCCTCAGGTCCAACTCAGGTTGCCCTGGGAACCACCTGCCTGTTCCACACGTGTTTCTCCCACTTCCAAGCCTTATCGCTCCTTCCCCCATTTCTCCTCTTTTCCTTCCTCCACCAGCCATCTTCCATTCCTGTGTCCCCATGCTGCCGGTCCAGTGTCCCACAGCATTGCCCACCTCTCCTAGAAGATGTGATCTTTACTTTGATTCCCATGTTAGATGCGGAGATAGTGGAGGGAGGAGACCAGGATGGGCTGAGCTCGACGCCTGCCTGTCATCACCATCCCACAGCATTCGTCTGTCACAAGTCCCAGGACACAGTCACAGTCACAGAGTCCTGCCTTTTGACCCGGGTTGCGTATGCCCCCAAACACAATCCTCGTGTTGTCCTTCCTGACGCGGCCGTATTGCATCATCTTTTGGTTTCAGCTCCTGGTGCCAAGTCTCACGCTTACGCTGCACACTTCCCAACACTGGATATTTTCCTTAAAGTGCCAGTTCCTGGAGACAAGTGATTCAGTGAAACTCTCAGCTTTTGGCTTATACTGAGAAAAAAAAAAGAGGAAAACTTCTAGTTCTTGTGTCTGGGGGAAAAATAAATAAAAGCTGTGAGTGTTATTTGAGTGCAACCTACTGGTTCCAGAGCCAGAAGGCAAGTGGAAAGAAAACAGCATTTAATATCTTTCTTTGAATTTGGAGACCAGACTGGCGAGCTTTGAATGTCTGGGGTCAGCAGTAGGGCATCTGTCGTGCCTCTGTGCTGGAGAGGCGGCGAAGAAGCCAGGCTCATCTCCTTAGGCAGGTCTTTGCGGCTCCACAGCCAGGGCTCTGCTCACCATGAGGAGGGATGTTGCGGCAGGGAAGAGCTCCCCATCTCCATCAGGAACATCCAAACTCCCACTGCAATTTTACTAGCTTCTTATTCCCTCCTGTGTCCACATGAAATGCTGCCACTTGCTAAATTTGATGGCTAGCCCCTTCCCACCCAGAGACTTTACCTGAAGTGATCTCCATAGGCAGCTTGATAAGTCAGCAGCTTTCAATCTGCAGTCCTTGAGACCTGGGGGTCTGGCGACTACTTGCAGAGAGTCGTGAAAAGGTTGCAGAGAAAAGCAATTTCCTTTCTGCCATTCAACAGTCCGAGGCTGTGTTACTGTTGGAAAATTTGTAGTGGTCCTTGAGTTGACGAAGCTGAAAGCCACTGTGCTAAATGCATTAAAGATCCTATGGGATGAAAGGTTGAAGAACAAGAGAGACCGCTGTCAATGGCAGGGCAGCTGCCAAACTGCCTGTCGGGGAAGGAGGAGAAGGACACGTGGGTGGAGGGATTCACAGGGTTCAAAACATGACTTTGTGTTTATTGCTGTGTGCATTTGTTTGTTTATGCCAGAATGAGTTTTGAGTAAGGTGCGTGGATGAACTCCTCAAGCCACTTTGCTTCCAGGGTGGGAGCGGGCGACATCAAGTGCTCACAGCTAACGGTCCTCCTGAAAGGCTTCGATGAGAAATGTGAGTTTGGTCAGAAGGGAATTAGCACTGAAAGAGGTGAAAGCAAACCAGAAATGTCACAACAGTGCTCACGCAGTGAAGTTTGCTACTGAAAATCAACTTGGCTAGCCACAAACCTCAGACTGGGATGCCGTCTGAGGCTGCTTCCCTGGCAGCCATGGCATTGCAAGAATGGTCCTGAAAAACATCCTCTAAAATAAATGGGGCAATGTAAGGGAAATCTCTGCTTGAAAAATGTGTGTCCCCATCTGTTAAACAATATTCAGGTGCTCCTGCATTTACGCTTCCTCCAGATTTATGCAGCAATGGCTTTCGAAGGCAGATTGTCTATGAGAAGAACAGATGGAGGGAACAATCCTCCCATCCAAGCTTTGCACCAGAACTGAAGAAGTTTGTAATCTGGTTCATGTTTACAGAGCCAAGGCTTCAAATTAAGCCCCCTCCGAACTGACTCTCTGGGTAGCTCAGGAACCTGCCGCGGAGCTGAGATACTGCCGGTTTTACTGATTCTTTTCTGCTGGTTTCCCATTGAGGGCTATTCTGTGAATGCAACAACTGTGTCAGGGATTTTTTCTGCACGGGCACCCACTGGGATCAACATGGGCCAAACGTATGGGGCAGCCGAATCCAAATTTCCTTCCTCCCCATATATAGGGGAGGGAATTTTTTCAAGCACCTAAGTCAGCTTCCCAAGCTTCATGATCAACTGGTGAGAAAAGTCTCTCCACTACACTAAACCTTTCATCAGCACAAAATTTGCTGTAAAATGAAAAAAGTCATTTCGTGAAAGCAAAATAATACTCAGTCATATCGGCATCTTAGCTCCAGTCTCTCTGTTTTCTGTATCTCCATCGATGTTCAAAGGAAAACAATGTGATTGTTAATTACAAACTGTTTTGAATGCATGAAAGAAACCGTTTCAGAGCCAGAGCCAGCCGGAGGCAGGAAAGCTGAGAATACGAAGTGTGCCGTACTGTTTTAAAGGGCAGAAAGTCCTGTTGTAATTAAGGCTGATGCAATCGTTGTAACAGACACAAGGTGGAAACGTTACCTTGCTCAGCTTCCCACTTGTCTCTTATCTGCCGATTGGGTTTCGCTTTGGACTAGGTGGAAAATGCTGAAATATCAAGGGAGTGCTTTGCATTTCAAAGAAGTTAATGCATAAGTGATGGTGTGATTCATTAGTCGTTTATTGATGCATTGGTGTTCTAGGGTCCACGGATAAATCGGCAGCCCTTATTGAAAGCTGGTGCTCCCCTATGCTCATCTTCTGCTGGCAAGTTGGAGGTGCGCAGGAAGGAAGAGATCAGCTGAACTTTGGCAACTCAGCCTTGGTGGGAAATAAAACAGAGCTGGAGCTTGATGCAACAATTAATGCTCAAAACACAGTTGCTTTCCCTCACTCTAGATGATCTTTTTAATCCCTTCATGATCCAGCCCACCACAGGGAAAGCAATCACAACAACCTGATGATATATACGATGAAAGAGAAGCACACAGCTGTAAACAGAGGAGGAGTCTGGATGCAGTACATACACAAGGTAAAACATATGGAGCGAGGCAGGCACAGTATCCCCGTGAACTGGAACAGGCTCAGATGCAGACACACAGACGTGCACCATGCACATATGGAGACAAGTTCCCAGAAGAGGTCTAGGCATGTGGACATGGGCAGTTGTGAAGCAGCAGCTCACAGGGGAGGGATTCTCAGAAGGTCCTGGGACCAACCATGGGCACGGTGTGTTCCTGGCTTTTACACTTATAGCTCACTGCCTAGCGGAAGGTCCCACTTGAGCAGGACCACCCGTCTCCAAGCTCAGCTGGAGAAGATGTGGAGAATGGCAGTTCACCGCAGAACGTCTGTGGGGCTGGAGAGGGGGGACAGTGGCTGGAGGGAGGAGAGGAAAAAAGGATGTAAAAGACTGGCTGGATTAAACACCCAAGCCTAAGGAGGCCTTTGAACAGAGCCATGTGGAAGGGCTGTGGGAAGGTCCCAGGAGCCCAGGACAGCTTGCAGCACCAGTTGACAGTCACCTGCTCATCACCGGAGAGGGACTGCAGAGCCCAGTGTGCTTGTACCTGCCCAGCCAAGGACAGCCATGCCACTGCCACTGCCACCTATGACTGCCCTGGCCTCTTCTCTGCCAGCACCATTACCAGAAGTCACCAGCACCCAGTGGCCGGAGCTTTAAGCCTGCTGGCTTGTGCTTCCACCCGCCCTGAAAATAGGGCAGCTGCCTGCTTTGCAGTTCAAAGGCAGCCTGCTTTCACTTACCAGCTGGGCTGAGGCTAATTCGTAGGGAAGGAGAAAGTGCAAGTAAGCGTTTGTGATTACTCTCTCCTCCAATCTGCTGCCCACATGCTCCGCAGGACTCAGAAGCTGCAGGTGGAAGGGGGTGGCAGGCAGGGCTCCTCTCCCAGCTGAGCAGTCGCTCCATGCTTCTCGGCCAAGGCTGCTGCTTTTGGGACCCCTCTTCGGGACAGCCAGCCAGGCGGTCTTCTCATTGTCAACTCTTGGAAACTACTCCAAGGGGANTCTGGTTTCTTACTCACATCGGTAAGCCAAACCACCCAGGGTGCTTTTTCCTCCCATCTCCAGTCCATCTCCTCCAGCTTTATCCACCTCTCCCCATGCTCCTTCGCACCCAGCTCCTCCTCCCCAAAAAGGGACGCTCAGAAACATGTCGTCTCCATCACAGGGAAACACTCCTCTGGCTCTGTCCCTTTCTCAACCTGACCCCAGCCATATGTGCTCACCTCAGCAGCTCCACAGGTGGAGACCCGGAGGGGCTCCATGCCTCCCTCCCGGGGGGCTG
>VZSZ01001968.1:309288-320329 GCA_013398815.1 Ibidorhyncha struthersii | reverse complement strand
AACAGCCTGTTCACAGCCCCCAGCCAGGAGGGTGCCTGACCCCAGCCCAGCCACACTCTCATTTTGTCCCCCCAGCTCCAACCGCAAGGAGCAGGATGGTTAGTGGTGACACTGTGGCCGAGCCGGTGACTGTCCCTGTGGCTGTAGTCTTTCTCCACATTGTGGCTCTGCTCCTCCTCCTCTGCTCGCAACCTTCCTCCTACGGGAACTGGTGACTAATGCTGATGGCACACGCTCCTCTCTGGCATGCATCATCCTGGTGCGCGTGGGTGTGCGAGGGTGAGAGAGTGAGCGCGCGGAGGAGGGGGGGGGCACGCTTGTGAGAGTGTGAGACGGGCTACAGGAGCCTGCGTGTGATGGTGGGAGAGGGGACAGCCCAGGGACCACAAGGGCAGCCGGGCTCCCTGGCTGGGTGCAGCAAGAGCTGGAGATGCGAAGGGACATCCAGGTGGCACTTTCTTGCGGGGCATTGCTCCCAGGGTCTTGTTTATTCCTAGCGAGTAAGGGCATGGGCTTGAAGGAGCTGGAAGCACACTGGGAAGGCTGGGACTCCTGGGTTTCTCTTATATGAGAAACACAGCAGGAGACCAGGCAGAATGGCTGAGACCAGACCTGCCCCAGCCCCCTGCCTCAGTTTCCCCCTGGGCAACACTTAATATTGCCACAGCCATTATTTTTAAGTGGTCTTACAAGCTGGTGTTCTCCCCCTGGCATGGTGCAGCTCCAGGATTTGTTATGACACAGCTCATGATGCACTGGGCCACCAGCAGTGACCATGAAGGCTGATGTGTGGGAAGAAGGAGACGATGGGGTGGCCCAGCATTGTCCGGAGTCCCTTTTATGGGCTGCTCCATCACCCACGGGGTGTGAGACACTCAAGAAAAGGAGCTGCTCTGGGTCAGACACTTAGGGGACCCTTCCCTCCCCCAGCAGCCCCACCAGTCTCCATTTAGCCCCATTCCCCGCACAGGGCACTGGTTTGTGGCTCCTGGGGGCCACAGGGTGCTGAGGGATGTAGGGTGCTGAAGGAGGCCGCCTCAGGAAGCCAGATCCATGCAAACTCTCAACCCAGTCATGGAAAAGTGCATTGCATTGAGATCTCTTCTCACCTGCTGTGTCCTGGCCAGCCTCGGGTGCCCACCTGCAATTTATCTGTGCATGGGTGCTCTCATGGAAACCTTGGATGTTGCTCCCAAAGGCTGCAGGATTCCATCCAGGGCTGCCTTTACTCTGTAGGAGGACACAGGCGGTGTTTGTGGCCGGGGTGCTCCTGTGACCTCAGGCTTTGGCTGCAGGATAAGTCCCAGCATCCTGGCCACCTGGTATGGTAAAACCCCATCTCCAGGTTCTGCTGTCCCCTCAGGCCAGTATGTTATATCATTTATGGCAGCCACAAACTGTTTTGGGGGCTCATGCCACGCCTGCCCACCTTCAATCACCCCACCATGCGCCTGCCACCCGTGCATGGCTGGGACAGACAGGAGCGAGGTCCTTTGCCCTCGTCTCCTCTTGTCACTCCTGGTGCACCTCCTCACCACCCCGCGGCGGCGAGGCTGTCCCGTGGGAGGCCAGGCAGTGCTCTTAAACAAGACGGTTAACCATGCCTCTGTTTTCCAGGCACACGGGCAATGTGTTTTGTTTTTTACAAGGCCACTTAAGAGCGGAGGAAGGGGCGAGCTGCCGGCTGCTGTGCCGGCGTCCCAGTGGGCTCCGGCGCCCCACGCTGCCAACCGCAGCTCGGCGAGCCTGGCGTAATGGCCTAAAGAGCGGCGGAGAAAGCCAGAGCAGCTTGCTAATGTGAGCAGAGGAGACAGCGCTACCCGTGGGCTCCTCGCCCCCCACCTCTTCCTCCCCCCTTCCCCAGATGAGGAGCCCGGGGAGTCGGGTTTTCTCTGTCCCTCAAGGAGACCCCACGCCCTGAGACCCCCGATGGGGCTGGATGGGGAGACGGGACCAGACTGAAGCCGGGGGGAAGCCTCTCCTCCCACCCTGCACCCCCCTGGGGGGTGCTGTGACATGGCTGCTCACTCCCCTGCCCTTGCCCTGCCAGCTCCATCCGAGCTGGGCTGAGGGACACGATGTCCTGGAGCAGTGAGGAAGGCAGCAGGATCAGGCATCCGCAGCCAGCTTGGAGGCTGGGAAACATCTAATTGACTGAGGGTCTTAATTACCTGTGCGCTGGATAGAGCCCGTGGGGAAATGAATGATGGGCAGGCAGCTGGACCAGTGGGTAGAAAACAGGGAAGGTCATCGCTGAAGGTTTGGGTAGCAATATTAGGGAACAAGTGTCACTGAAACCGCATCGAACAGCCGCCATTCTGCATACTGCATGTCCACAGGCAGGTGCGAGCCATCGAGTGGTACCCTCTTGCAACTTTCCTGCTGCAAAGGTCCCCAGCAAGACCCTACACAGAGCTGGAAACACCACCTCATCCCAGCAGATATTCTGCCTTTGAAGACTGAATGGGGATGCTGGAAGAAGCAGCTCACTGACAGTTAACCCAGGCTGGAAAGAAGAAACCATTTCTGCCTGTTTGGAAGGAAACGGAGTGGCAGCTGTTGGCAGCTGAGGGCAGGTTGGACCAAGCCCATGTTACCAGGCAGGAGGCAGATTCAGTGGTTGCAGTCTTGGCCCTCCCATTTATCAGAAGAGTGTTGTCTTCAAAGGGGATGGGGATGGATCCAGAGCACAGAGGGCAGAGATGGAGATCCCTCACCCAGGTCCCATCCAGATCTCACCAGAAACATGCTATGGGACAACAAGGACAGATTTAAGGATGCTGAAGGTGTTCAAGCCTTTGTTTGCAAAGTTTCAAGGCGCAACAGTCAGCAAATGTCAAGGCAGCAGGTCAACATTAGCGTTGACTTAGAGAATTTATCAAGACCTAAAGAATCCCCTCAAAAGCCCCCAGACCTCAAACCCCATGATTGACCCTGTGACCACCAGCGACTGGTTTCACTACCTGGCAGCAGTAGTGATTTGTCACATAAACCTTGTCCATTAGCAGCAGGATAGAGCCCCAACCAGGAGGTTTCATGGTGGGTCCTGAGTAGTTTTTGGCACCTACTGTTTGGATCAGAAACACAGTCCTCACAGGCACCTCCAACCATAAAAATGGACGGGAGAAGCAACATGTGCTCCTCAGTGTTTGGCATAAAAGAACTCATAAAAGAGGAAGAATAGCAGCTCAGCGCAGGTGGCAAGGACAGACCATCTGCCAGCCCAGCCCCATGTCCCCAGTATCCTCCAGTGCAGGTCCTCATGCCCCCAGGCTCACCACGACCTGTCCCCCTGGCACATCCCATCCTCAGCTGCCCCACAACATTCATCCATCGCACCGAGGACCTATTTCCCAGTCAGCCCTCATCCGGAAGGACCTCAAGGCTTTTGGCAACTGCTGCACCACAAAGCATTTTCCCGGCTTCTACATGAACATCTCCGTTCCAGGAGAGCCCATAAACACCCGGCAGCGGTTTCGGCATCAGGGTAGATGCGGGCTGGAAGAAGCTGCCTGCCAATTCAGCAGTGCTGCGTACGAACGCCTCGGAGGGGTCTGTTGCAAGCAGAAAGCTGTCCAAATCCTGCTTATCAGATGGGATCTACCAATATCCCTGCTCACAGCGGTATGACTGCAGGTTTTTTTGTCAGCCGATGATATGAGGCTGAAATGAAGATAAATGAGAGCAGAAAAAAAGAGAAATCCCTCATCAAAACACATTTGAACTCAGGATAAAAAGCAACTTGGTGACAAGGATTTCTTTTTTCCTTCTCCCCAAACTTTGGGAACTCGGATGTGGGTGTGAATATCACTTTAAGGGTTTATAAAATGACACATGGCCTCACCTGTCAGCATGCCAAAATCTGAATGTCGGTTTTAATTACACCGAATATTTTACTTTCTTATGCAGAGGCATAATCAATTATCTTATTTAAAGGCATTACGATAATGTGTGTGTAAAATGGAGCCATTCCCTGTATTGCATTAGATTCTCTAATTATAGGAGAATGTTTGGAGCTAAAATGTCAGCCTGTCATCTGGCGGGTGTGTAATTCATGATCTGCATTCGCCGGCGCGGATGGAGCTGACAAAAATTGTATTCATTCCCTTCCACTGCTTTGGCCTCAAATTTGCCTGGTCTGGAGGTGACAAATCCCACCCCATCTCCCTTCCTGGAGCACAGCAAGTCCGTCCCATCCCGTCCCGGGTGGATGATGCCGTGGGGAGCTGAGTTTGACAAAGTGCTTTCTGTGGGTGGGTGTTTCCTAGTTAAACCTCGCCGTGCCTAGAGATCAAGTGTGGGAATATATATCAAGCTCTCGGCCAGTGTGGAGCTGTTGGGATGTGGTCATGGGCTCAGCAAACGGCTTCCTCGGGGTCCCACCCGGTGGGAGGAGACCCCGGGGGCGAGCAGAGCTGGAGGCAGAAGACAAAACCCACCAGGGACTTTTCAAAACACCCTCATCTGAATTACGAATAACAAAAGCCCTCCAACTCTCAGTTATTAAAGCAGAGGGATTAGATAAAAATAGTGTGCTTGTTTCTTGGGAGCTCAGTCCTTTCTTTAAGCATTACCCAAGTGAAAGCAGCCTGGATGGCTTCGCTGCCTGTACTTTACAGGACTGTTCATGATCGCATTCACATCATCACTTCTAGGGGGACAACCACACAGAGCAGCAGGAGAAAAACCCCTTTGACTTGGGGTGGGGGGAAGGAGGAGTTTGGGTTTTTTGGAAGTTAGGGAACTTTCTCAGTAAATGAGAAGCGCTGCAGATGAATTGCTGTGACAGCACCAAAGCAGCAACCGTGATCCCCACAAGACAAAGGGCAGCGAGAAGCATCACTCTGGAGGTGACACCTCAGCAACACCATCGTGAAGGGGATGGCCCTGATGAGAGAAATGCAGCTTGGTGGCTTTGCCATTGACCAAAGGGACAAATGACACAGGGGAGTTGCTTTGTCCAGCCCTGGGCGATGCCGCTCCGTGGGCAGTAACTACTCAGTCACCCCGCAAACAGGCGCCGTGGAACCAAACACACCACACCATGCAATGCCACTGGCTGTGGGCAGTGCAATCTCCTGTCCTGCCCCTGTGCCCATGTCCTGGCTTTCAGACCAGGTCACCTTCTTGATTTTCTGCGGTGACCTGGATCCATGCAGCAGAGCAGGACCCAGGTCCCCCGCTGTGCTTTCTCCATCACCCCCACCTCCCCAACCCTCCAGTTCCCAGCACTGCCTCCCCCGCACACGGGTATCCTAATGCAGGCGTCATCCCAAAGCTGCTGAGGATCCGCACAATGCCATTAAGCGGCTTATTAAAAAGTGATGCTCCAATTTAACACCTATTAGCCAGCACGGTGCCCTTTAGCAGCACGAGGGAACCTGCAAATGGAAGCCCCGGCTCCCAGCAGAACCTTAAGTGGCTGAGTTTAACTTTATGGCTCCAATTAGAGGAACACTAAAGCAGCACCGGTGCTGCGGATTTATTAACACTCATCCCATCCCCAGACCGCTGCTGGCCAACTCTAGCAGTAGGCACAAGCGGGTGCTTTGCCGGTCATGCCCGTGCCACGGCGTTGCTCCGTCTGCCCCAAGGGGAGGTTTTGAGGAGCTTCTTGGGAAGGGACGGCATCAAAGAAAGGCGTATCAGGGGCAGCAGAGGCTGAACCCATCCCTGGTGGTTGCTGCAATTTGGGTTTCCTATTTTGTAGGAATGTCACCAGCTGGCAGGATGTTAAGGCAAAGCAGGGAAACGTCTCTCTGGGTCCCAGCGCTTCCTTTGGTCTGGATGAGCAGGGTAAGGAGCACTGCGAGAGCGGGAGGGAGAACAGCCGCATCCACCCGCAATCTGGAGTTGTTTAAAAAACCTGCTTGTTCCAGGAGGTTTATAGGCCACCTTTGCCCAATAAAGTAATTTTTTAGCATCTCGCATCACCCTAATTACTTGTCAGAGTAACAAGAGACAGCTCTCGCGTGCTGTGCTCCCTGCCCTGGCCAGGGGCAGGCACGGCCGGCAGGAGAGACAGAGGGATGCACAAGTCTGTGGGGAGGACGGAGACTTGGTGTTATGCATTCCCAGCCCTCAGCCCCAGCATTTCATTTGAGGTCATTTCCCCACGCATCTGCTGTTTCCCATTTCCCCATCACAGCTCCCCAAAGCAACAGCCCAAACACCTCGCGAGGGGCCCCTCTCACCCAGGTTGTGTTGCCGGCAGGACCCGTTTCCAGCTTCAGGGATGGGAGCAGCTTTTCGGCACCGTGCTTCTCCTCCAGGACCACGAATGTCCCCTCCCTGGGACAGAGGGACATCCCCAGCCCTGAGCCACTAATGCCTGCTAAAGAGAGCCAGGGCAAGGCAGGACAGCAGGACCACGCAGGTCCTACTCTGGACCCTCCAGCAGCGCATCGTCCCCTGTGCAAACCTCCCATGGGGCTGCTGCCACCCCACGGCGCTGCTGCCCCAAAGGCTCAGCCCCCCACCAGCTCCTACGTGCCCCAAGGAGCAGCCGCTGCCGACACAGCTGCCTGCCCCGGCAAAGCAGCTCCCACCTCGCCATCTCTCCCACCCTTCTCAGGCTGCTGTGAAAGCCCAGGAAGGATTTTCATTGCTGCAATTTTCTCCCCGTCCCCACTGCTGGCTCGTGACCCAGCGTGCCCCCACCAGCGTGTGCTGTCATTTCCTCGCCGTGAACAACATCTAACAGCTCTCTTTCTCCTCTTCAAACAAACAAACAAACCAACCAACTATTCCAGGCCTTCATAACCAAAGGAAAATTAGTAGCAGGTGAAAGCAGATTTCAATGAGACCAAACTGTTCCTAATGTAGCCCAGGAACAGCGTTTTGTTCCTCTCCCTTTTGCTGCTCTGTGGTTTGAGTGGATAAAAAGCAAATTAGCGTGGGGAACACTTAAGCTTCTCCTGAGCAAATTATAGGTCTAATGGAGAGCTTGTCCTGGGCACCTGTGTCCCCTCTTGCTCCCCATGTGGACCCCCCATCATCCATCCTCTGCGGGCGAATCCAGCCCTTATTCTTATGCAAAGCTCCACAAAGCGGGAACTTTACAGGCTGAACAGATAGAGAAAACCAAAAAATCTCATTCCAGTTCAATGCGAAATGTTTTGTTTCATTCTTGTATTACTTCACTCGCTTTCTAAAGCTTTTAAAAAACAAGGAAGATCAACCACAAACCCCAAACCCCCAACATTTGGGAACATAAAGTCTCAAGTTTGGAGAGTGTAATCAACCGCCTGGATGTGGTCACACGCTCCCCAAGAAACACTGCATCTTTGAGCCAAACCAGGGTGTTCGACTTGAATTCATTAGTACCTTTTGTTCCTCCCGCCACTATTTTCTCTGCATTTGTTTACATGCAGAAAATCCCCCCCTTCCCATTCCCCAGCTCTCCTCACGTATTAGAGGAACGTTATGGGATATTTATAGCTCAGCTGAGCTTGCTAAATGCCTTCTTCTAGGAAGATAGTTCATCAAACTGTCTATTTTGACTCTGTTTCATCTCTCCTGCCCATCTGTTCCCGCTGCCGTTGCTGGAAGCTGGGTACCGCCTCAGTCCGGACAGGCACACGGCTCAGTTTGGGGATGTCACCTGGGTTTAGCAGGGAGCAGCGAGTGTGAACCGGGTGTGAATCCCCGCCCTGCTTCTGCCTTTGCGGACATCCCCTCAGTGTCACTGCACAACAAAATGTCCTTGGTGCCACCCCAGCCGGGCTGGGCACAGCAGGGAGCTAAACTAGCCAGGGCTAGCTAAGCTGGCTGCCCCATTGCTGGGGCAGCTGGGGCTTTGAGTGGCCATGGAGCAGCTCAGGTGGGAATAAAGGGATTCACAGAGAGGTTTGCCTCGCTCCGAGGGAAATCCTAGTCACCTGGAGCAGCGCTGGCTGGAGGAGAGATGAGGCACTATCTCTGCAGGAGGGGAGAGACGCTTTTTAGCTGGCTGCACCCATTTGTCACACGCTGGGCAATGCAGAAATGGAGCCCCCAGGGCGGGTAGAGCAACATGCCACCTTCCACCCGGCCAGGAAAGAACGTCCCCCGGCACAGGGTGCTCCACTGCTCAGCTCCGCTTTCATTGAAAGTCTGGCAAACTTGAGAAACTTTGAAGAAAAATCCTTGTGCTTGCAGGCTGCCAGAGCCAGCTGTAACATTTGCAAAGTGGGGAGGGGGACGCCTCCAAGAATCCCACAGCGACACAGGAGGAACAGCTCAATGAGGGAAGCCTCGGCTTTTTTCCACCAGAGATTATTCAGATAATTTCAGAAAGGTGCCAGCCTCCTCCCCGTCCCCTTGATAGCTCCAAAGCCACATCTGCACTGCCACATCTGCACTACCACATCTGGCTGGTGCCCCTCAGAGCAGCAGCTTTGCTCACTGCCCAGGGACGCAGCTCTGAGGCACCCCGCTAATCCCCCGCATCCCCACCTACAACCACTTGGCCAAAAGCTCCTCCGCTCCCCTTTCTCTTAATATATAGGAGGGAAACATCCGAGATCACCGCAGCTTTATTGTCAGATTTGGCAGCCTTTTCATATTTGCTTGGATTGAGATATAAATTGAATTTGGTTTTCTCCCGCTGACTCAGTTATTTGTTATAAGAATAAGCACGTGGTAATGGATTAGACAGGGGAAAGAGATTTCTCTTTCAGCCCTGTGCACGAGGTGTGATTGGCCATGCCCTGTCCCGTGTTTTCCTGATATGGCTTTGCATCACTGGTGACTTTGCAAGCTCCTTCCCCTCACTGACCAGCCACAGCTGGACATGGATTCTTTTTTTCGTGGCAGACTTGTGCTTCTTTCCCCAAATTCTGCAATGTTTTAGTGCGGAGGAAATTTAACCAACAGTGATATCATTTTCTAAATCTGGTCCCCACCCATATCCTTCCCCCTCCCTGAGTCCCCGTCAGTCACTTTGCTGGAAACAGTGCAAAGCATTTCTGGGGCTCTTCAGCTGTGCCTGCAGCGCTCTCCCTGCCCGAGGAGATGTCAGGCTCCCTTTGCCCTTCCGTCTTCCATTTGTGCAGACCAGGAGCGGTACATGATGCTCTCTGCATCCCAGCTGCATCCTTCCCACCTCCCTGCTCGCAGCGGGCCCACGCTGCGCCACCACCAGCCCCGCAGGGACTGCGGACACAGAGGAGGGCAGCATGTGAAGCTTTAATGCCAGGATCTGCTCAACAGCTCTGGCATTTCTGCACTCCCAGTCCCAGCATTGCAGCTCCATCCAAGACTCGGCACCCCTGAGCTTCCTCCAGTGTCCCCAGCCCACCTGGGGGCAAACAGAGCCCCCCAAATTCCCAGGCATGCTGCAGGCAGCAGAGCCCAGCTCTGCCCCGCAGGCATCCACAGCACCTGTAGGGAGTTTTCATGGAAAACCCATAAAATCCTCCCGTCCCCAGCACTTGGCAGGGCTGCGGGTCCTTGCAGCATCCCTGAAGCCACAGCACACTCTGCAGGCGCTCACACCGCAGCACCAACCCCAAACCCTCCACTGGGTCCATCCCCACGAGTGGCACAGCCCAGAGCCCCAGCCACCCCACGCACCCCCAGGGACGGTGGCACTGGGCTGCAGAAGGGTTCATGCCCACAGCCCTGCGGGCACGGTGTCCACACAAAGGCCACATCTGCTGACACCAGTGAGGCAAGCAAAAGCATCAAGTAAAGCCCATCACGTCACCCTCCCACCTGCCCCCACAGCTCTGCCTCCCCACTGCACCCCCCGTTTGCAAACCAATGGGCGCTCACTGCCTGCGCCTGCCCCACAGCAGGGTTCGGCAGCTGCCGCAGGGCTTTGCCCCCTCTGATGCTCATCCCGGCTGCAGGGCTCCAGCGCAGCACAGCGATGGCTCCACTAATTGTATCAGCATAAACATGGTTTATAGCACTGCCACTGCCGCGTGTCAGCTTTTCTAAATCACCCTGTGCAGTGGTCCCCATCCCTCACCAGAGCACCAGCCCCTCTCCTGACCCTCTGCTGAGGTTAGAGGTGCTGGGAGATCCCCCTAAGCAGCAAAGAGCATTAAAGGAAAGTTTGCAAAGGGTTGCCTGGAGGCACCGAGAGCAGACTCCAGCAAGGAAACTTCCACAGCAGCCAGAGTGCAGGTCAGCTCCTCCACACCCTTGGACCACATCCTGCAAGAAGTCATTTAGGAAAGAGGAGGGGGAAAAAACAAAACCACAAAGAAACAAAGCCAAAAAAAACCCAGCACACCTCAAAAAGAAAGCAAAGTAAGAGCTACACAGCTCTATCAAGAGGCCAAAAAAAAAAAGCCAAAGCCAAAGCCAAAGCCAAAGCCAAAGCCAAAGCCAAAGCCAAAGCCAAAGCCAATTGCCACCCTACCCAGAGCTTTTTATATCCCACCCAGGTCTCCCAGGACATGCCCAGTACCTGTTCCCCTAAGGGCAAACACCCCACTTAACAAACCCACGCCAAGTGGGATATGCAGCAGCTGTGGCTTCTGACCCCCTAACCAGACCCAAAAAGTCCTCACATCAGTGGTTTCACCTGCAGAAACCATCTGACCCCAGCTCCTGGGTATCTCCGTGTCCCAGTGCCACGTTCCCTGGTGCAGGGAAGGAGGCCAGTGCTTTCCAGAAAGCAGCAGCATTTCTGAGCAGAGCTCTTGCAAAATCCCCATCCTTTCCCGCATGATGCGCAGCAGAAGCAGCTGCATCGTTCCCACCTCAGAGGAAAGGAGCTGCGAGGCAGACGGAGTCTCTCAGCAATGAAGCAGTGCGGTGCAGGCTGCCAGGAGCCGGCTGGGATTCTCCTAAAGAGCATCCGGCAAACCTTGATAACTGCCTAAGCCCCATGAGGCGGTGAAGCCCTTGGCTGCAGTTCCTACTGGGGAGGCTGATGGCCAGGAGAGGCACTGTGGGGTGTCCCAGGGCTGGACCGATCCCATTGATGGGTGCTGGGGGTCAGTCTTGACATCTGAGGAGGCTCCCCCCAAAAAAGCATGCGGGTGGTCCCTGGAAACAACGAGGATGATGGGGGCCCTGGAGAGCTGGGAGTTAGGGAAATCTGGCT
>VZSZ01001968.1:264781-307570 GCA_013398815.1 Ibidorhyncha struthersii | reverse complement strand
GCCACAGCAAACTTGTCTTTCTTCCCACATGGCAGCTCTCCGCGTCCCGTTTGGGTGTCATTATAGGTAATTCCCTGCTTGACGTCTCATCAGAGGTGGGGGAGGGAGGCACCATTTCAAGAAAAGACAAAAGGGCTCTTTCTTCATCAGCATTAACCTCAGGCAGCTCTCGAGAAAAATTCTGGGCAATTAGTGGAGCATAAGAAGATTTATAATTGAAATCTAGTTTGTAGCACTACAGGCAGCTCCCTCGAAAGACATTTCTCAGAGACAAAAAAAAAGGAGGGGGGGGCAGAGATTAGGGGGAGACAGAGGGGGAGAGGGAACTAGTTAAAGAGTTTTAAAATCTCGCTGAAAACTCCGTTTAGTTTAACATTGCATGATAGCTTTCATAATTCAGAACAAAGTGCAAAGCTCTTTAATGAGGCCATTAATGACCCTTTAATTTACTCCACCAGGGCTGAATTCATAAAACATTTATGTTCCATTTACACAGGATTTTCCTGAGACTCTTCGGGGCAAGTCACCATCACAGAGCAGGTGGGATGAAACAGAGGGCTCTTCTCTTCTGTTCCCTCTCTTCCTCACCCTGGCGCTGAAGCTCCGCGTGTGTCTTTTAATTCTGCTAGAGAAGCTGCAGGGACCCAGGAGGGAGAAGAGCCATTTTTGACCCTTCTGCACGGTAAATAGATGCAGAGCACTCTGTTGTATTTCTGCTCTAGGAACAATGAAACCCTTTTTAAGATCTAGCTGGGGCATCGACAGCCAGCCTTGAAAAACATTTTTTTTTAAATCATTACAGCACAGCTCCAGTTCATTACTCGCCTGCCCGCTGGGAGAGGTCTCACAAGCGATATCAGATTTGCTCTTGGGGTAGTGCTGTTGATCTCGGAGCATCTGGGGGAGATATGTCCCACCAGCTTTTCAGGCTGCTTCCCACTGCTTTGGGTGGCGATGGAGGAAAGGACAGAGAAAGCTTAAAGGATGCAGGTACGTAGGTGGGTGCTGAGGCTGCCGATGCTGACCGCTCCGCGTGCCAGGGAAGGTGGGCTGGACTGGGAGATGCTGCCAGGCTGAGCAGGGAAGTGTGCTGGGCTGCTGGTAGAGGTAGTAGCTGAGATTGTCTCTTGGCACCTCAGTGTCTCCTGTCCCTGCAGCTGTGGGAAGCTGAGAGAGATGTCAAGGCACACATGGGGCAGCACCCTGAAGCGAGAACGGGGCTGCTTCATGGCCCCCATTCAGCACTCCACAAAGGCCACACCTGAGCTGCAGGTGATGGTCCAGTCTGGTTGTCCCTCAACCGAAACTAAGCTATTTGTCTCTCAACAGTTTTTCCTCCGTTGCAAATTGCAAACAGGGAGAGACACCCAGGAATGTGTAAATGCTTGTATTGGCTGAAACATCTTTTTTTCAAAACAAAACAAAACAAAACAAAACAAACAACAAACCGACCTAAAAAAAAAAAAAACAAACAAAACCACACACCTTTTCCTAGTTTATTCCAAAGACCTCACTCTCATTTCTTCAGAAAATGTCAGTTTCTAAGCATCTTCAGATAAAAAGAGCCATTAATCATCACAACTGAGGTTTACAGCATCTTAAGTTTGCCTTTACCAGCCTTCTCATCTGCTTTCTCAGCTTCAGGACCATTAAGCACTTCTGGTCTGCTTGCAGCTTGTGACCTAAGGAGGGTTTCTTGCACCAGCAGATGCAATATTCATGGCAAATTCAGGAGGACAGAGGTACCAGCCACCAAGAATCAGCCCCTCAAAAGCCTCTGCAGAGAGGTGGGAAAATGCTCTCAGGCTATCAGCAGAGGAAGACGTTAGAGCCTGTTGGACAGCATGTCAAGAGTGATTGTTTCCAATATCTATAAATGGTAGGAACAGTCCATGCCTGAAGGTCTGCAGAGCTGGGTCTCCCTGCAGCATGTGTCCGGTAAGGAGTGGGGACACAGGCTCAGAGGGAGTTTTAATTTCCATATCACTTGCCCTCTCCCCCTCAAATTCAGGTTGGGTTGTCACTCTCATTTCCTTCTTCACCCTTGATATTGCTGACGCAGGTTAGAAACCTGATGGACCATCGAGGTACTGACACCGCTTGCGTCTGTATGGTTCATGAGTCATCCTCCTCATTTCACAGCTAAAAGGACTGCTGACGCTGATGCCCTCAGAAAGGACACATCAGCAGGAGCATTTGAAACCATGTCAACGCTCATCAGCAGAGGGCTTTGTGCACACTGGTTTGTTATTGTAGGGTCTCTTGTGTGCACCGAGTTCTACCAGGTTTGTGGTTGTAGGATCACTTTTTACTTCAGGGGAAGGAACCAGAGAGGAAGATTGCTTGACCTAGCTGGTTCATTCATGCAGAACTGCTTTGCAGCATAGGGTCAAGTTTGTCAGAACACTTACATCACAAAAAGAAATTATGGCCAAAAGAAATTTTAAACATGGACAAGAAAGAAATAACAAAAACTCCACAGATATACACTCCAATGGAGAGAAAAAAAATAGACATCATTTTTCAAATATTCCAAGTGATTTTGAAATCTCACACTCAAAAGGGATCTAAGCACTAAAAGCACCAGGACAGGATAAATAGGGTAACTGGTCCCGGTTCAAGTCCAAAGCACCCAGTGTCAGCAACACAAGTGGTGTTGCAGGAGATGAGTGAACGTGGGGTGGCGAGGGAACTTGCAGCAAGAAGACAAGGTAAAATGGAAGTGGCTGCCCAAGGGACCAGCACAACTGGCAGCAGAAGGTTGCCCACTCTGCCTGCCATAGAGGGATGCTCTCCATCCCGGTGCGGAGGTGGGATGTGCCTACGTGGATGCATCTAGCCTTTGCGGACCACAGAGGCAGGAGAAGCCAAATTTCCTTGCTGAAATCACCCCCAAAGGAAAATGGAGAGGCAGGAGATGCGAAAACAACAGTGCTAAGGGGAGCCCATGGATGGAGCTGGCTGCCCCCGGGGGGGGTGTCATTCCTGGGACAATGTCCTGTACAGTGACGGGTGACTGACAGAGAGCAGGGAAAGGAGCCAGGTCTGGGCAGCACAGGGACCTCTTGCTGTCACTCAGAGCTGCCTGAGGACTCGGATGCTCCAGGGGCTCTCACTCCCTTTGGCTCAAGCAGCAAACAGCTCTGGGCAGCTCCAGCAACAAGTTGCCTTAGTTCAATTCTTACTTTATTTCCAGAAATATCAATGCAGGGATCCCATCCAAACCGGACCCCGGATTGTTTACTAAGCACAGGCTGCCATTTAGCTAGAAACACATGGGCTCTTATTATTACATTTCCCTGGAAAAAAAAACCAATGGTTTAAATTAAAGAGGAAAATATTTAGTGAAAATCAAAACTTGCGCTCACACACATGGAGTCTCTGACATTTCATAACCAATCAATCCCCCGCTTTTCCATCCCAGTTTCATGCTCAGCACATCCCTGCCTACAAAGACAATCTCTCGGGAAGCCTACAACCAAAAGTCTCAGTTTGCTTCAGTTACCCCTGTTGACCGTATGGCCAGCCACATGGGGTCAAGACTTGCAGCCTATGAGGTACAGGCGGGCTCTTGAAGCTGCCTACATCTGCACCGATTTCTTAACATTTCCAGGTAATTCACGCACCTCCAGGGCTTCAAGAGCCAAGACCTTGCAGCTACTGCCCTTGAGGGCTTGCAGTGCTTGCAGACAATAGACACACCACCTTTATGAGGACCTTTTTGTACTGTAGCTAAAACCAGAAATGCCGTTTCAGCCACAATGAAAGACCCCTACACATATATCCAAGAGTGACCTGAGCTCCTCTGAGCAGTCCAAGATCTCCCTCTACCACTATAACTGAGTGCACAGATCCCTGAGGATCCTCATACATCCATTTTCCTTCTGCTGCTTTAAAACCCCCGGGAGAGGGCAGCTGAAACGTTTAAAGCTTCAATTTGGTCACTTTGAGGGGTGATCAAAATCCTCCCCACTGTGGGCCCGTGCTCACAAGGTGTCTGTGTTGATGTGTGGTGGTGGTGTTGGTGGTCTTGATGGCATCTGAAAATCAAGGTGGTTTCCCAGCCAAACCAGGAGCTACAAACAGGAGAGGACCAGCAGGCCCGTGGGAAAGCCCTGTTTTCCTTAATACAGCTGCTGGATCTTATAATCAAGGCTATCTGACACACCGATGTCATGCTGGTAATGGTATAACTCTATATCAGCCTAATGGCACAATGGGTTTACAAAAGGAGCAGTCTATGCAGAAATACACATTCATGCTTGCTAATCTCTCATAAGCCTGTAATCCTGATTCTTTCTTTCCCAAATAATAAGTGCAGATCCATTAAGACCCTATCACTAGCTGCATGCTAAATTCCCCTTTTCCTGCCTGGAATCTGCTGCGTAGCCTACACGTCGTGGGGCAGGGGGAGACTTGCCATCCCCAGGAGCCCTCAGCCCCTTGTAATGACGACTGTGATGGTGCGTGCTTGAAAATCCCCCCTGGGGTTTCTCCCTCACCTGCACCAGGGGAAGCACATGGAAGCAGCCACTGCTTCGCTACGGCTTCCTTTCTGGAGGGTCTGAGGATGCCTTCTAGAGGGCATTTCTGCATCTAAAGGAAACAGATTTACTCACGGGTATGCATCTAAGCAAGGGGATACCTGCCAGTGTTTGACAGCCTCCTCCATCCAGCCGTGGCAGAGTCTTTCAGCCCCTTCTTTCCAGCTGTGTCCCAGCACTGCCAAATCCCCACCTTGACCAGCATCCCCACCCCCAACAGCTACTTCCAGGGAGTCTTGGTATCAAACAGCATTTCATAACCATTCCCCAGTCATTGCATACATACAACTTGGAAATAACCCTTCCAGGAGTGACAGCGTAATAGTCACTAATTACAAAATTAATTTATTCTTTGGCACTAATAAAAAAAAATGAATTTGTCTTACAGAGGAGGAGAAAAAAGAACCCTAAGGATTTGTTTAAATAAAACTACAATGTACTGAAAAACCAAGTAATTCGAATGATACAGACAATGCCGCGATTGTATAATTAGTAATTAATTACCTATAGAAATTACACTTCCCTTTTTTTAAAGCTATTAATTGTTCTTCTTCTTGTTTGTTTTCCTTTTTTCTCCTGCATACAACTGTCTTCAGGGCACACAAATCATGGGAGCAAATTGTGGCATGGTGCATCATCTACCAACCTGGCTCTATGCGATTCCTTACCTGCGGGCAGAGGTGCTGCATCCTCACCTCTCACATTGTGATCTCTACCAAGATGCAACTGCAGACCTCCTTCCCCGGCCTCTCTGCCCGGAACAGCTGCTCTCTGTGCTGAGAGCCAAGCAAAAGTGGGCAGCAGTGTAAATTGTGACTCCAGCCACAAAGAGCCGCTGGGACAAATCTGACAGGCAGAACAGCTACAGCTTCTGTAGAGGGAGTTGAGGAACAGACTGTTAGCCCAGTGCTACATATATATATATATATATATATAATGCTTATATGTCCTGATGTTAACCAATGTTATATATATATTTTAAGTATTCATGTATTCATAGCTATAAAGGCCTTTTCTCTACTTGAGCTAAATTGTATA
Organism: Ibidorhyncha struthersii; assembly: GCA_013398815.1. NCBI lineage: Eukaryota > Metazoa > Chordata > Aves > Charadriiformes > Charadriidae > Ibidorhyncha > Ibidorhyncha struthersii. The sequence goes on along the minus strand of VZSZ01001968.1, from coordinate 301,988 downwards.
ACCGTGACCTATTGTCTCAGAAGGCTTTTTATTCATGTTAAATGGGTACTGAGACTATAGCGCTCCTTGATAGCAGGTGCAGAAGCATTCTGGAGGAGACAGAAGAAGATGGATGGTCCTATTGAGGCTCAGCAAAGAAACCGAAAACATGAGAACCAAGCAGCTTTGCGATATGGCTGGCTCCACATCTGAAAAATCAGCTGGAGGGGTGGCTTACTCTTGGGAGAAGGACAGGGTGTCACCCAACCTTGTCCCCTCCCCAGGGAGGTGCTAACTGTACCCACAAAGTGCCCAGCACGCAGCGCTCGCACACTCACGTGTCCCCAGTTCTGGTGGCTCCAGCTTTCTACGGTGGTCTCTGACTGCTCACTGGTCCCGTATGTTCCCCAACCTGTACGCCAAGGAGACTGAGCCACGTTGGCCTCCGTGGTCCCACCGATGGCAATGCTTCACAAACACTCCATGCTACGGCTCCAACGTGCTCTTCCACCCTGCCCTGCTCCTTGGGGACAGCGTGCCTGCTCACGTTGCCCCCCACAAACAGCACCATTTGTCACTGGCTCCCCTGTCACAGGAGCCTCCAGCCCCGTCACAGAGCCCAGATGCAGCCTGGCAGCTCCCAATTAATATTCAAGAGTAAACACAACCTCCTTGGAAAAAGCTCTGCATCAGCATCCTGCAAGGAGCTCCTGCGCCCTCCCTGCCCAGCCAGGACATCACTGCAAATCACATTAGTGAGATTGGCAGGTCCCCTGCCCAGATCTTAACCTTTCCCTGAGGCCTGGGGACCCCTCTGGCTGCTGACTGAGTCTCATGGTTATGCAGGCACAAGCATGTTCATTCCCAGTGCACACCAAGGACAGGCCTCAGTTCCTCAGAGACATATTACCTCCACGCTGTCTCGGGAAGAAATCAGGATGAGGTTGGCCTGGGCACTGGTGCCAGGACACACAGTGGTGGCCAGGGATGCCGGTGTCCCTTTGCCATCTCTGGCACTCCGGTCGCTGCGATGCAGACAGGGTGGAAGCAGCAGTCAGCTGGCTGCTGGCTGTTATGCTGGTGCCAGATGGTGGATGAGATTAAAAGAATTTGATTTTCAAATAATCCATAAACCTGGCTGAGCTAATGTCGTTTCATATGCATTATCTTGTAATCCCAGGGAAGAGAACGTTTCAGAGCAAAGAGCCTTATTCTCCCTCCCTGCAAGGACTCTAACAAGCTATAGATAATCCCCTTTTTGTTGGAAGGTGCTTACAGGGGACATACAACACCCAGAGCGTGGCACAGGGGCTGCCGCTCTGCGCCAGTGCCTGGGAAGAGGACAACCAGGCGCCTGGCACCACAGGTGCTATCTCGCCCTGAGCTCCGCAGGGGTGGGAGCAGCACATAGCAGGGCCCAGGGACACCTTGAACTCGGATCTCTGGCCAATAAGGGAGGAAAAAGGAGGGGTTTTGCCACCCCTGCCCTCTACCAGTGAATAGGAGACCAGGCTGCATCACTGGGGTCGGGGGGGAGATACATCCCCTCTTTTAGGTAAACCCACTTTTATGCCCGCTTTTGGGGATAAACCCCCAAAGCCCAACCCAAGTAAATCAAGGGCGTGCTGTGCCACCTTGGGGAGAGCATCAGGCCCTCACTGGTGACTGAGCCCCACAGCCAGCATCCGGTAACCGCACTCCCTCTCACAAGGTGAGGGACAGCACGCGGCTGAAACCTGGGCACTGCTGGAAACACCTTCACTGCCCTCTCCAAAGCCAGCACTGCACAACCAGGCCATAGGAAATCCATCTTTGACTTCTCCTTGCCTGTGTCAAACACCTACAATCATTTTTTGCCCCTATCCCTACCCCATATGGGTGCACCCCTTCTGCACCTCTGTCCCTCCCTAACCCCTGCACAGCGTCCTGGGCAGCCCTCAGCACCCACCCACCCCCCTCACATGCTGCCTGCCTGCTCCCTGCCTCTTTTCTCTGCCCTAAAGACTCCTTTGAGCTTCCAGTTATTTGTCAAGCGTCCGTGGAGCAAAGACGACCCTCTGCCAGTCGCTGGGATCCTTCAACGTGCAAGGCACCAAGCTTGGGCACAGCAGTTAAAAACTGGTGATCCTTACTCCAGGTTCCCACGCTGGAGCGTGTCAGAGCTAGAGCAGGAGGTGATTTTAAGGGGAAAGGGAAGGAAAGCTCCACGGATGGGATTTCTCAGTCACTGCCTGCCATCTAGTGCCTAGCACAAAGCTGCTTCACAGGCAGCAAGCGACATCTGCCTCCATCCTCAGGGGAATTTAACTCATAAATTAGAGCCAGCAGCGTTTGCGCATCAGGCTGCCAGCACTGGGGAGTTTCCCACAGTGCTCCTTGCTCTGGGCCAGGGCGAGGGTGTTAGAGTCATACAGCCCAAATCCTGGTGGGACCTGTCAGGGAAAACAGCCCAGGAGCAAGGGAAGGTGGTGATGTGTGTCTGCCCGGGCTGCAAACACAATGCCCGGCTACAGCAAGCTAACTAAATACAACACATCTTGCTTCGCCGCACACTGTTACCTTCAAGGTCGTGTTGTCATCATCAGTGGCTCCAAGCAAAGAAGTGCACCCAGGCATTGCATGAAGAATGCCACAGACAGGCTAAAAATAGGGAGACAAATGGAAGCGCGAGGGAAAGGAGCAAAGGGTGAGGCTTGTCAGCTGTGCAGGAGACTGAAAACCTGCAGAAAATCAGGAAACAAACAAAAATAATCAAGAAACACTGACTTCGTGACTCAGATATTCCAGCACTTGGAGACACTACTGGAATTTCCCACCCAGTTTAATCCATGGGCAGCTGTTGCTGCAGGAACAAGCCACAAGCCACTCGCAGCCTTTGGGTCAGCACCAACATCAGGTAATTTGGAGTGTTTTACAGATCTTCAGGTGATGTGGGGGGGCTGATGCTCTCCCTCCCCTCCCTTCTGTAGGAGTACACCTATACTCAACTTAGAGGCTGGTCATCCGTCAGGACCTTGTCCCTCTGAAAGGGCTCCGATACCTACCTACCCACAAAGGCAGAAGAATGCAGGTAGGACAGCCACAGCTCACCACAGTCCTGTTTCCAGGTGGAGAAAATGGTATGAAACCCGGAAGGCTCTGCTATAGGCAACATCCGTCCTGCTCACTGCCTCCAGCCCCTGCTAGATCAGGAGCCTCCAGCACCCTACTGGAAGGGCACCTTCTGCTGCATCACATCCCCCAGTACTGCACAGGGGACAAGACTGGACATTGAGCTGTGAGCGGTGGCGGAGCAGTAGCGGAGAAGTGGGTGCGCGTGGGTACCACCTCCAGCAGTCACCCGTCCCGCACCCTGAAACGGGGAACCCAGTGCCCCTCCACACAGGGCAGTGGTGGGATCGGACACCCCGAATGCCCAGCCTCCCTCCTCACCAAGCCCTTTATCACTCGGCTGCCCGCTCCCCACCACACCCCGCTGTTTTTCTCAAGCTCATCCAACATTCGCAGCCTGTGCCATTTGCTAGTACCGCAGCTCGGGAAACAATTGCTGTTTTGCAGAGGGGCGCGTTGGGTCTGACACGAATGGGCAGCACTGGTTATTTGGAAAAGGCAAGCAGGGCAGGGCAGCAGCTTACAAACACGCAGAACCAGATTTACTGATTAGCGCATGGCTCCCATTTCCTTCAATGCTTCCAGAAAAGCAATAGGCGACATTAACAAAAGGATTACTCAGAATTCAAAAGCAAATGGGATTTGTGACCCATTATATTAACCAGGGACTGGCGAAAGCTCTACAGAGAGAGAACATTGCCGGCAGGTCACCAAAGCAATTATTAAGAGCTCACAGATCACGAAGCTAGATATATACACACATCAAGATAAATTTCTATTTGCCTGCAGAAGCAGGACGTTGGCTGAGCCACCCTCTCAACCCAGTGTGCTTTTTCTATGCGCCCATTAAACCTGGATTATATCTAGTTACTTTCCCCAATAATTCACTTCCCCCACAGGTTTAATGCTGTGGAATAACATTTGGGAGGGTAAAACCTGAAAGGAGAAATGTAATGGGCATAATTACTTTGATAGATGAGAAAGAGCAGAAAGCAGGCAGGCAGCACGTGGTGGGAGCAGGCCAGCAGCACGCTCGCTCACCCCTGACATTGCTTTGCCGTCCTCCCAGCAGCAGCGCTGGCCCGCACCTCATGCCCCGATATCCCCAACTTCTCTCTGCCCAGATGTTTGAGAGGGATAGCAGCCCTTAGACACAAGATAATCTGCCGCCGACATCAGCTCTCACCTTAATCTCCAGCAGAGATCAGCTTAAGCTGCAAATGGTTAGCTGTAAAATCTTTTCCTAAACTTTTGCCCTGGGTGATTACGCGACTGGGTGTTCATGGTAGCCAGGTAAAGGGCCAGCTCCTGTTAGCACACTGTCCTGCTTCTGGAGTAGGCTGTGATGGTGAGTCCTAAAGCCTTGTATATACCGTGTAAAGGCTTTATTGCCTTGCCTACGTTTTGAAGAAGCTTCATTTTAATGTTGCTGAATAACCCTTCATATTTCAATTGAGAAATGCCGCTGGGTCTCCGAGCATTGCCTATGAAGTCCTGCCAAAGGATTCTATACCCACCCCCCCAAGATCTGTTCGGGAAAAACAACCTTGACAGCAAAGCTGTATCTAGAACCACCTGAAGGGGCTTCCTGCTGTCAGCATTTTGTACTCACCTCACAAATGCCCGGCTTTGCTTTTTGAGGGCTCGGTGTTAAGGATTGGGTATTATCAGCAAAGCTTCTGAAGGAATTTTACCCTGAGTTCAAGTTTCCCAGTAGCCCCCCCTTCTTTTATATTCATTTTTATGGATTTTGCAGATATTCACCCAAGTGCTGCCTTCTGCCTGCCCCACTCTGCATCCTTCCAGCGTGCTGGTTGTGTCAAAACACAGGCATGGTTTCACAAGAAAAGGGAGGAAAAAGGCATCCTCAAAACAGAAGGATGAGACCTAATCCACTCCTCTCACCGGTGATCTCAACCAGATTTTCCATGCCATTTTCTGCTGGGTCTCCGGGCTGCCACAAGCAGAGCATCCCATGCTGCTTCCTATTATGTGAGAAAGCGTGTGGTTCTGAGCAGTTCACAGCATATCACAAAACACGCGAGCAGGGCTCTGCTTAGACAGCACCAATCCTCAAAACTCCCGCAGACAGGGAGGGATAGCAACTGGGGAAGATATTTTGTAGGGGAAGTAGAGGAAAGCTGTATCTGTGAAGCTGAAAAGTGGTTTTATTAGGACTTGTTATCTGTCCTTTGCTGGAGGGAAGTGCAAGCATGAATTTATCACAGGGAAAACCTTCATCTCTCTCTTCTAACATGGTGGCTTAAGCAGTGGCTTAGATGCTGGTGTTTTAGACTGCAACTGATCCTTCCATTTGTTTCTGTTCCTGGAGGCTTTTAGCAACAGCTGCTGGACTGTATCACACCAGGGAAAGGTCATCTTGATATGCCTCCTTCCCCATTGGAGGGGGGAAGGATCTGGCTTTCGAGTATCACCCTTGTGAATGGAAGCATCCAGTGCTGAAAGTGGCTTTGAGGAGCAGAAAGTCTCTGCGGTCTGACTGCTCTCCAGGTTCCTCCTTGATGTGCGCGGTTAGGGGAGAATAACACTCAGACACTGGCCCCAGCAGCCACAGAACTGATCTCACATTGGACTTAGATGAGCCCCACATTGCTGCTTTCAAAGCGAAGAGTCACAGATCATTTCCAAAACACCTCTCCCCAGTGCACACTTCACAGGAGAGCTCTTCGATTGATCTGACTGTGCCTTGCACTGAAGAGCCACAGCAAACTGTGCCTTCCCAGGTACTTGCTGTGGCTTCAGGAGCTAACAGAGAGATCTCGTGTGAGGAGGCCTTTGCCAAGGTGAGAAATACCATCCAGGCTTTGGCTGCAAACAAGCTCCAGACCCCCTCAACACCCAGGCAAACACTCATGCAGTCCCCGTCACATTTACAAGGGGAATTTTATGTTTCATGCTCAACACAAGTGAAACGCTCCCCCTGCTCCTTGTGCTGGACCACAGAGGGCACACCACAGCTGCAGCAGCACTCTCCCAGACACAACTCAACAGGTTTCTTCTGTTCCAGGAGACAGAAAAGCACTCTCAGAAAAGGTTTTAAGGCTTTGTGCTATCCTTTCAGTAGTTACCAGCAAAATATATCCCACCAGCCTGCCTGATCAGACTTCTGCATATCTGCAAGGAGAACAAGCATAGATTTGCACTGAGTGGAAAGACAGCCTGCAGCCACCAAGTTCTCAAAGCAAAAGAACAGCCTCAGTGATCTACCACAGCACCTCTGGGAGTAGAGAGGAGATGAGAAGATACAAACCATCCTCTCCGCTAGGAAACCTGCATGATATCCTTCTGCCTTCCCTCTCACTGAGGCTGGGGGTGGGGGAAAGAGGCCACACAGAACTGAGCAAAAGCACCTGTGTTGCAGGATCTGGGACTGTTTGCAGCAACTGGCTGAAGGGTTTTAAATAAAATCAACTACAGAAAAAAAAAAAAAAGGGCGCTGTTCCTATGCAGGCTGCGAGCAGGAATTTGTGTTTTAGGTGATGAGAAAATAACAATTTCAGCTTCCAGAAAAGACCAAGCTTCTCGCACACCTGCTACCTGTAAGAACAAAGGCACTCATGCTCCCCCAGGCTGGTGGGACCACAGCCTGACAGAAAGGACTCACCTGTCCCCTTTGCAGGAGCTTTCAATCCTGGAGAAGGCAACGGTCTCACCGTCAGTAGTGCTGACCTCAGACAGAAGCCAAAAAATCTGTTTTTCAGGCACATATTCTGCTCTGCATTTATTTCTTCTTTGCAAGTGCTCTCTGATGCAGACACAGCCTCCTTGCCAGGCCTGTGAGGGTGCTTCAGGAAACCAAGTTTTGTTTTGTTAGTAATTTATGGCAAGCCTGCAGCTCGCAAACTGCCCAGGGTTAGAAAATAGAAGGCTGCTGTGCTACCCCCCCACCCCAATGGCTTGTGGAGTGATTAAGGACAGCTTTAATTTGAGGCCTGCAGCTCAACAGCTCCCAAAGGATTGATAAAATATATATAGCAATCTCCAGTTCCACCTCTGGAGGCCGAACTCTCTCCCGATGATTAACGACAGCTATTTCCTCCCTCTCTCCCTGCTGCCAAAGAAGGCTGATTCTCTGCAAGGTCCAGCCAACGCTCTGACTACCAAACAGCAACATTTACAACCAGAAAAAACATCCCAAGATATAGAATCAGGCCTAGAGAAGTGAGACAGCACCATATAAGCCCAGGATAGATCTTCTAATAAAGAAATTGGGGTAATGGGGTCAGGCTACTTGAGGCAGACCCGCCTAGGCTGGGTTAGCAGTACTAGCCTAACACACCAGGAATGGGAGCTGAGAACTCCCCAGAGCCACCTTTGAGGCTGCTCCCATGAGAAGCCTTCCCTTGCAAGCAAAAATTAGCCTCTCAGTCCAGACAGAGAGCTGCTGATCCAACGTTACCCTCCTTCAGTGTCTGTTGCTACAGATTGAGGCTCAAGAGGAGAGCAGCACGGGTGGGAAAGCAGCACTCATCTAAAGAATGAGCTGCTGCCTATTCCTCATGCATCTGTGTTCTCCAAGGCCACCACGCCAGAGACAGCTCCAACACAGATTAAATGTGAAAAAAACGTGAATATCCTAGCTTCCAGCTCCCCAGAAACCCATCTGGGACATCCTTATGTCCAGGAGGGTCTGTTCCCACCTGGATACACAGATAACCCTCCAGTGCTGCTCTTATTAAAAAGCAGGTGCTGGAAAGAAGCATTAGCCATTGCTTAGGAGAAACCACTCAAGCTCTAGATTATGACAGGAGTCTGGTGAGGAAAGCGAGCCTCCCGGCTACCACAGCCCCAGGGAATCGCACACTTGGGAGAGGAAAAGATCATAACATGCATTTTCAGAAAAGGTGGAGGAGGATTCAACAAGAGCAAAGAACTCCCTGAGGAGAGCTTCACTTCCTATTACAAGTTTTAATATTTATTTAGTACAGGCCCGGTGAAGAGAACTGGGAAATAAGGCAAAGGCAAATTATCCTCCAGAGCCCAAGTTAACATCTCATACACACAGACCATGCAAAGCAGCAGCTGTGCTCCTCCCTGGAGTCGCATCCCACATCTTCCCCATCTGCTGGAGCACAGCCTATTGCTTATAAGTCCAGAAGGAATCGATTGACTTTTTTCAGGTATTCCGACTTCAAGTAATCTCCCAGCTCGTCCTTTGTGACCCACAGGTAATCTTCCTTCAGCTCTGTCTGGGACAAATCACTGCTTTGGAGGAAGGCTTTGAAGAAGAATACTTTGGCTCCCACGTTATCCTCAGTCCTGATGGCCCTGGGGAATTTATACTTGTAAATCCCATATGGCGCATTCCCCAGGATTTTGGCTTGAATGCGATCTCCTGCAAGACCCCAGCAACACAAGAGAAAGAAAACAGAAAACAAGACATAAGTATATACATCAACAGTAACTGCTCTCCTGTAGTAACAGAAAGACAGCATAAGACACTCCTTGTATCTGGTTCAGACCAACTGTTCCTTCTGAGCAGAAATATTGCCAATTGTCAGCATTTTCTCACAACAAAACAACTTGTCCTGGAGTCTAGCAAGTGGAGTGAGAGACCTTTACCAACCCACACCAAAAAGCAGGGACATGTGGGTTTGCTATCACCCATCTGCCACAAAAGCTGCTACAGGGTGACAAGAAGGAAAGAGAAGCTGTATACCTGGAGCAAGCCTAGACCATTCAGGGGGCATCTGGTGATGCTTCAACATCAGACCACGAGGGCCAGTCCCAGCACGACAGCTGCTGGCAGCCAGAGATCCCAACTCACAGCCTGCCAGCCCAGTCGGCCTCCCACACGCTGCAGTCGCTCTGCAACAGTGCAGAGTTACAGAGCTGATTACCCATGATCACAGCTCTTGTCAGAAAGCCCACCCCCACTGAGCTCCGTCCCTCTGCCATGAGATGCCTTTTCCCAGCAGACAGAAGGTGATTTCACTAGAGCAGATGGCAAATATCACTCAGATAGGGCACAGGAAGAAAACCACTGGGACAAAGAGGAGGGAGGGGCAGGCACACGGCAAACTACACACCCAAAAACGTAGCCATGGCTCGCTCAGCTGTGCTTCGCAACGTCTCTCCGGGCTGCCATTCCACTTGAGGCAGGAGCCACAGCTCCTGGTTACCAACTTTCTGTTTCACCAGAAGCATGAGGTTACTGTCCAGCTTCCTGTTCAATGACGTTCGATTGTTATTTTTATCAGCATCTGCCAAAAAACAAGACAAGCTGGAAACAAAGTCTCCTGACAGCACTGCTCTGATCGCCTTGATTCATCAACCCTCAGTGTCTCACACCCTTCCAGCAATAATACACAAACATGGATACACGGAACAAGACAAAAATCTAGACAGAAATACTCTCAGTCACTCTGGAAGCCAAAGCAGAATTCTGCTGGAATCCACTGCTAAACTGCACTCTACCTGTAGTTTCATTTCCAAAGAGAATTTACAGCAAGCAGCCTGGATCTCCAGCTTGACAAAAATCAACAAGAAAGCTAGGCAAGCTCAGGAACCAAGTGACCCAAGGTTTCTCGTCTGGAAGCAACATCCATTTTCAGTGCTTTGCTCTAATAAGGTTGTGTGAGCACATGCTTTGCAGCACGGGAATACTGATTCCCTTATAAGTCAGTTAATTCCTCGTGTGCTAATGGTGCTGCCAAAGAGTCAAACCCCCTTTAAAACAAAAACAGCTTTGCAAATGCCTTCCCTACACTGAGTTACACTCTGCTGTGTTTGGCAGACAATGAGCGTGTTCTCACCCACCACAAACTTCAGCCTGTACCTGTTATCCGCGGAGCAGCTTTGAATTGCAGTAGCTTCTGCTCCCACTTGTCCTCCAGGTCTTGAGCCATGATGACTGTTTTGCCAGGTGCTTCATCATCATCATCATACATGCTTTCCTTCCTCCTCCTGAGCTGCTCCTCCTCCTCCAGCTTGCGGATTTCATGATCTGAGTAGTGGCTTTTCTCCAGCTCTATCTAGAAGAGCAAGGCAGAGAATTGTTAAGGTGCTAACACTATGGCCTGGACTTGGCAAGCAAAATTAAGTAATTTCTACCTCAGTAAATGCAAGATAACAGGAGTTTCCCTGAGCTTGAGCAGGACTTCTCTGCTCGCAGCAACAACCTCTATCAGGGACACTAACGGCACTGAGGAAGACCATGGGAGCTCTACCAAGACCCACGATACCTGGTGCAAGGCGCAAACTGCAAATGGAGCACTCTAGATCGCTTCATGGTGGGGAGCAACGTTGCCCAAGGTGCCCCAGCCTGGCTGTACGGGGCCATCAGCTACTCCCAGACCCCGGCCTGTCACCCCCCCAGGGCTGGCAGCCGCTGGCAGCTGCGGCCAGCCCAGGCCCTTCCCTCCAGGCCTGAGGAGGCCATTTTCCTGTCAGCACACCCCCAGCGCCCCTCTCTACCTGCCCCATGAGAGCCGCCATCTCTTCCTCCTCCTTCTCGAGGGGCTGCGTGATGCGAGGAAGCCTGAGCAGGCACATCGCCCCGAAGAGCCGCCACGGGCGAGGCGCGGCCGCGGTACAAAACCATCGACCCCAACCCGCCGCTCGTTGCCTGGGCGCCGCCATTACGCTGCCGCGCGGCCCACAATGCACTGCGGCGCGCGGCGCCATCTTTCCTCCTCGCTCCCATCGTGCCTTGCGGCGACCTCTCCGGGCGCGACACGGGAGCCGCCATGAGCGCGGTCGCCTGGCAACGGCTGCTCGGAGGGGCCTGGGGGTGAGCGGCGGCGGCGGGAGCGGGCCCCGGTGAGGGGGAGGGAGATCAAGCCGGCACCCCTTTGCTCTGGGCTGCCCGCTGCAGCTCCCTCTCCCCGCGATGGCGGCCGGCAGGGGAGGCCCTGCTGAGCCCGACCCCCTTCGGGCCTGCGGCTCGCTTCCCCCCACAGCCGGTGCCCGGGGGAGGCCCCGGTATCCTCACCGTTTCTTTCCCGCAGGGGCTGTGCTGCCGCCCTGTGCCGTGGCCTGCGCACCAGCCCGCAGAGGCTACAGGATCTTGCGGGGGCGGCGGCCGCGAAGGAGGCGGAGAACCAGAGCGCGACCGACCTGAGGTGAGACGGCCAGGCCGCGCCGGGAGGGCTCTGCCATTTGCCTCGTGCTGGGAGGTTTTATTGCCTTCGGTGGTTTTTCAGCCAAGGAGGGAAAGGAAGGGACTTGACTCAATCACAAACGCAGCTTGTGTCTTTCAGAGATTTGATCCCTTCTTTCTTTCCCAATATGAAATAAAACTTTGCAAAGTTTAAAGAGTGAATGCTTGATAACTCTCGTTTTGCTCCTCAGCCCTTTAATCCTGCAGAGGAACTCCATGAGATGGGATGGAAAGATCTATGAAGAGATCCCGATAGCTCACATCAAAGCTACGTACAACAAGTAAGCAAATCAGCTGCTTCGTTCCTGCTGTCATGTAAAATAAAAGCTCATAACATACCTGGGCTTTGGCCTTGATCAAAAGGCTCAAAGGAAAAAAGCCAGGGGAGTGATGTCCAGGACTGGGAAGATAATAATACCAAATCCAAACCTTAGTGCTGTTCAGGAAGCACAACTGTGCTTACACTGTCTTTAACAGCAATAAGGTTGTTATTACACATTTTGACTGCATTCTCATATGAATAATTAGATGCCAATGGCTTTAACAGCAGGTTACTTCCTCAGTTCTAGCCCTGTTGCTGTGCAGCTGTTGAAAAAATTGTCATATTCTCCATGAGACGTTATGTTTCATTAGTGATCCCCAGTGTGATATTTTACTGTTTCTGAAAGCTTTTTCAAATTCTAGAAATGTTTTGTACGTTTTTTAAATAAACGGAAGAGGTAAAATGCTCACAGTGACAGGTGAGTCTGAAAGGGCTAAGCAGTACCTGAGGAATACCTGCATAAAGTGTACCTTATCTAGAAAGGTTTTCCCACCTCACTCAGGTTTTCTAGGGTGACCAGAAGGTCACTGCTGGGAGGTCTCTGCAGTGGATTCATGTAGGTAGGATACCTCGAAAGGGAGTGCTGAGTTAGGGTGGCTTGGAGAAGGGAGACAGGAGTCCTGTGGTGAGCGAGAAGAAACTGGAGAACAAAGCTTTGTTCTAGCTTGCTTCTTCTGCCCCTCTCTTTCTGTAGCACCCATATCCAAGTGGTCAGCTTTGACAACAGGCCGTTTGCCCGTACATCCTGTGGCACAGAAGGCTTCCAGAATGCCAAGAAGGGAACTGCCATCGCAGCACAGACTGCAGCCATAGCAGCAGCAGTGGTGAGTCTCTAGTGATGATTGTTGCCCTCCCAGAGGGCAGCGCTGACTGCATCCCCCTACTACCTGGGTACATACCTTGCCCATCGGCAGCAGCAGTCCAGAGTTCCTTGGCGCTCAAGCAGCACACTGCTGTTTGCTGACAGTTTCCCTAGCTTCATCTGACACAGTGCGCATCTTCACACAGACAAAGTTGGTTTGAAACAGCAGTTGGAAATGCCCAGAACTTAGCTGTGAAATTAGCTGTGCAGGTTGTGATTGGGAAATGTAACTTGGAGCATATCCTTTTCTAGCTCCAGTTTGCATAGCTCCTTTTTTCTAAGTGAACATCTTTCAGCCATTTTTTCCAAAATAGCACCTGAATCAGCAGCAGTTCGATTTTTGCACTGTGGGGGACTGAGAAGTGGCTGTAATTACTGGCTGGATGTTTTATATTTGCTCTCGGCCACAGGAGGATTAAACTGCTGCCAACAGTTCCAGTCAGAGAAGGTGATGTCCTTGCACGTGTAGTTTCCAGCTGCATGCAGTTTACTGTACTTGTTCCTAAAAAAATATGTGGGTGTCCAGGTGGCAGGAGAAGATGAGGCTGGCTGTGTCATGGTCCTCATTACAGCAGAATGAGGCAAGGTTAAACTGATAATCCTCATCTTAAATTAGGTAGAACTCACTCCAGCCTTTCATGTCAGAGGTGTTTGGTGCCGCTGCTGGCTAACAGCTTATTGTGGTTGACTCAGAGGAATAGAACATCTTCACTATTAATCTGTGCTCATTGGAACCTCATAATAGCTGCATAGCTGTGCTTAGCCAGATTTATTCCGTCACTGTTAAAGTTGTTAGTACATTAATTGCACCGTAACATGGAAAGTGAGAGGCCCAGCAGAGCTCCAGCCACTTGGTGGCAGCACGGCTATGCTTTACAGCAGTTGTTTCTCCGTTTCAATTTGCAGGCCCCTAGAATTTTTGCACTGAAAGTGTGGACTCCTGCACAGCAAATACAAAGCATGTCTGCTTTTCTCATTTACCCTCTAGAAGGAATCCACTGATCACAGGAGAGAAGTCGCTACATTACAGAAGGGAAAACAGCTTTGAGTTAGTTCTTGTTAGTCCCTTGCCAGTTCAGTCACGTATCCATGGATATGTCGTTTTCTGCCCTGGCTTTAGGTCATGGATAGTTTGATGTTAAAGCCTTCTCTGTATGCAGAGTTGACAGCCTAACACAGAAGTTTTCTTGAAACTGCCATGGCTGTATCTAGGCCTCCTTTCCTCCTACTGTCTTTGTGCAATAATCCCCATCTTTGTCTTCTGTATCCATTACTACCTACTGTTTATTTTTACTTAAAGAATACGATGATAGTGGGTCAAAAGGGAATGAAAGACTCCAGGGGAGCCAGACCAGCATTAGTAACATCAAAGAGAACACTAACCAGTTGTTCTTTTCACAGAAAGCACGTGGGAAGGGTGTATTACATGTACGAGTCATGGTGAAAGGACTGGGACCAGGACGCAAAGTAGGTGCCAGAGTTCCTTTTCGTATTTTTCTTTCTCGGGCATCAACCAGGTTTTTTAAATTCAGGCTGGTCTTATGACTACATTTGTTAACTTGTTTTTTGTGAAGGTGATGTAAAGAATTCATCACTCAAGTGCCTGGTAATGAAATTTTAGAATAATTAGAATTATAGAGTAATTTCACTTTGGAGGCAGAATAAAAGCTGTATTTGGGATTTCTTCCAACTAAAGTAGGAAATTGATGGGAACTCTGATGAAAGGACTGGAGCAGATAGGTTTAAACTGGGTTTTCTGATATGAATTACTTACTTTTAAGGTAATCACAAAGCAGAACCATTGAACAAGTTGATTTTTGGACAGGGGACCAAACTGTTTTCCTCTGAGCTTTTTCCCTTCTCTGCTGTTCAATGTGTTGATAACAGTGTGTCATCTGCTGGCTTACTCTTCCAGGCTGCCATCAAGGGTTTGACTATGGGAGGTCTGGAGGTCATCTCCATCACAGACAACACCCCAGTTCCACACAATGGCTGCCGCCCACGGAAAGCCAGGCGAATGTGAGAGGAGAACGGAAGACACACTGCATTCAACATCAGTTCATGCAACAGGGACTGGGCTGAATGTTGCTCCTGTGACAGATTCTGGAAATCCACCCTCCCCAGAAATGCTTTCTGAGGGAAGCTTGAAGGAGATAAACCATCCTGGGCCTTAAAAGCCCAGGTGGTAGAAGCCGGTGGTAAAAGCAGGAATACGTGTACTCCCTTAGTGGGAAGCCTCTTGTGTACAAAGTTTGTTGATTAAAATGTTGGTCTTTTGACAGCCATTCCTGCTGTGTTCCCAGAAGTATTTTGGATTATTATTGCCTCTCAACTGCTCTCTTCCTCTTACCGCCGTATGTGGCTCTAGTCTAGCCCTTGATGCTATCATTGACCTTGTTAGGTGGAAGGGAAGCTTGAGGTCTGTACCAAAACACATCTCCTTCCAGTCATCTGTAGTAAACAACTGCATGGGGTCACAGCATCTTCCTTCCCTCTTTCTCTCACTGCACACATTTGGGAACAAGGTATGGGGTAACTCTTCCCCTTCCCCCTAGCTTGCAGAGCTCAGAGTGCCGTGCGAGAGGCAACTCTCCCTCTTCGCGCAGCATGGAGCACTGTAGTCTGGATCCATTACTGGCAAAGATCTATTGTGGTGCTTTGTTTCACCCAAGCTGTAGCTGGCCTGCCGGTGCTACTGGCAAATGGAAAACGCCAGTCCTTCTAAACGTGCTGGGGTCTTGCCAGGTCTGATGCTTGCCGTCTTTTTGGTCTCGCCTTGTGCACTGCAAACTGGATTTTCTGAGGTGCTGGGTGAAGCAAGCAGGGGGTCAGTAGGCCTGAGGAACAATGAAATGCTGCCAGGGAGATTTAAAACACCTAAGTCCTGAACCGTACCTCTGTATATCCACAGGCAGCATGAGCTTGTCATGGGTCTGTGATGTATTATTGCTGTCCTAGCTCCATCCAGAGAGAATTTCTGCCAAGCAAATACATCTGAGGGTCTCTGGAGCATTAACCAGGGAAGGTAACAGCAGTAACTGACACAGGATTGATTTCCTGGATGGGAGAGGCATGCTGCCAACCAAAGGGCAGCTCCTTGAAATCCACGCTGCCAGAGAAGTCCTGGCCGTACACAGAAAATGCTGGGCAAATATTTCACCTGTAAACAGCGTATTTTGGTGCAGCCAGCAGTTCTATCACCAACCCAGAATCTTCCTTTCTATTATTCCTCTTTCTGTCCTTCCTCCTTAGTTTCTTAAATTGCATAATTAACTATTCCTCTTTAGAGAAAGGGTACCATGGCAACAAGGCAGTGAACCTCCTTCATGGGGCTGAATGGCATACGGCAGGTTTTGAAAGAAATCAGTCTGCTGAGAAGAGCCTGTTGAGTTGCATTTGACAGAAAAGAAGAAAACAAGACTCAGATGAATCCCCTACCTTACTCCAACTGTCTGAATTTGAATAGCGGGTAGGTTATCTTAAAGGGAAGTTCCTTGAGCTGTCACAGACTTGACAGTGAGGAAGAGAGGTTCTTCCATAGGTGTTTGACACACTAGAAGAGCTTCCCCCTCACTCCAGAAATACGGCTGAGCTTCTAGTGACTTCATATTCCACTTTTGACAGAGAAAATACCAGGTCAGCTATAAACCACAAAGATTAACGCTCTGAGTATCCGGGCAGCTAGCTGGGGAAGGCATGTGTGAACACTGGTGGGCCCCACAGCAAGGCTGGACTGGTTTCTGCGCCAAGCACAGTCACCAGCCCTGAGAAAGAATGAGCACCACCAGTCCGTGCTGGCAGGCTTGTCAGCGATGTGCTGTCTGACACCCTGAGAACACCAAACACTGCTGTTCTCTACCACACACTGCTCGTCCCATCAGTGCAGCAGAAGTTCCCATGTCAGATAAAGATGATAGAACAAATTGAAAAATAAGATTGGGAAGAGATTTGCCGTCCTTCCGAAATTCAGGGAAGAGTAGGTGGATGACTCGAGAGTCAGAAAGAAATGAGAATAAATCTTTGTCTTATCTAGACTTAGAATCAAGGCTGTGCCCTTTGTAAAGGCCACTCCTTAACACTCTTGGTTTCTTAGCATTTGTGAACATTTAATGAAGTCTACCAATACACCACCAGTGCTTATACAGTGGGAAGTTTTATCTCCCTCTCTGCTGTCCCTAGTTCTGGTACCTATCCCTCCTTCTTCCTCCAACTGATATTTATATAGTACTCCCTGAGCTGGACAGAAGAGGCTGACACTATTCTCCATGGTTCAGTGGCTGGATCTGTATAGTATCAGGAATATTTGTCTTCCAAACCCCCAGCTCTGTGTACCCTCCCTGAGCTCTCCAGCACATTGCTTCAGCTGCACAGCTTTTTGTTGAAATCACATTTTCCACCCACCTTCTCTCCTGCCCTGATGGAGCAGCCCCAAAGCCATGTCCTACCTAAATGCTCAGTCTGAGCTGTTGATTCCACAGCACATCCCGGGCCTCTGGGGCAGTTGCCAGAGACATGGGAGAGCACCGCTGCACAAAGCAAGCTCTCCCAGCTTGTGCAAGCGCTCAGTCGCTCCTTCCTGCACATGCTGTACGGTGAAAGAAGTCTTAAAACTCTACTGTTGTTCGTCTTGCAGGGAATTAATAGACACCAATAGCACTTAATGATTTCCTTACCCTTCAGATGAAACTATTAATTAAGGGCCTGGTTTTAGTCAGCCACTGGTGTTTACCAGTTCTAATTGCTTTTCTTGGCACCTGGGTGGAATACTGGTTTCTGCTGGCTCACATTCCTCCTGAGCAGCAATTACTTCACTTGTCAGTAGCATGGCCGCAGCATTAGCACCCTCATTAGGGTCACATCCTCTCCCTTTGGGCTTCCCCATTGCTTTGGGACATTCTTCTCCCCACTCCCTCCTAACTTTTGATTCCCTGCTCTCAAAGAAGTCTTTTTCCTGGAATCAAGCTCAGAAGCTGCTACTGACCACAAAGCTTCATTGTGGTTCAACCCTGGTCTTTCTGGGATTTTACCCTCTGTTTTAAAATATCACCTGGACCTTTCTCCATCGCATAGGGGGTGAAACACAAAACAGATTTACACATAAAATGCCACCTCAGGTCTGTTTACCCCTTAATGAGTGCCATACCATCTTGGGGAGTTAGTCTAATCCGGTTACCCTTCCCTTGGACAGGGATGGCACTTGGCGGCTTGGAAAAATAGCCCCCAGCCTTCTCCCTAATAGTATATTATTCTGCAAAGAGGAGTTATTTCCCTATCCCCAGCAACAAGGACTTTCTACCTAGAGCTGCAGCTTCATCCGCTGAATTGATGATTTACTATTTCTTATGTGAGCATCTTGGTGACAAGAGTCAGGCAGCCAATTTCGATCCCTTTGTGAGATTCAATTAAACCATTAATTAAGTGATGTCAGTGTCCTTTAACAGCTGATGGTATACACAAGCAAGCAAGGAGAAGGGGACAGACCCTGCAGCGCTAATAAACTGTAGCAGCAGGGGTGGTTTACCGCAGCCCAGCTGCAGCTGTTAGGGACATCTGTGCAGGTTTTGCTGGTTTTCCCTCTGGTGCGGGAATACCTGGCTCGAGATGTGCACAAAGCGGGTCAGTGAGTAGATGTTTATAACCCTAAATCACCCTTCAGGAGCTTTTGAGAAGTAACAGTTCAAGTCAGGTTATGTTTTTACACTCAGACTTCGGCAGATAATCACAGTGCTGCTTTCATGCCCGGCATCCCTGCCCAGCCCCCCTTCCCCTCCCAGCTGCCCCTCCAACCTCAGCCCATGACCTCTCAGACCAAAAAGAGATCAAGGACCCTCAGATTGTTTTTGTGCTTTTCCAGTGTTCTCCTCTCCCCTCAAGAGGCATTAATGGGTACTCAACAGCAGTGGGAACTGCTCAGAGGTTTTACTAATGAACTGCCTAATAGCATCCAAGTTCCCGCGCTGATGGTGAAGCAGCGCTGCAGGGTCCTCTTGGGGAGGCGCAGAAGGGAGACAAGCCTCAATGCTATTCCCTTCTTTTGAAACCACTCATGCCTCCTCTGCTGTGCTCTCCAAGCTCCTCCTGCACCAGTGTCACTTGGCGGGGTCCTTTCCTTTCTCTGGAGTTCGTAACTCTTCCTACACCCACATCTACTGAGAGGCAGAGGCTGTGTACAGATCCGAGACCTGGACCCAAACCTCTCGGCAGCTACAGAGCCCTAACAGCCGTTACTTGGGATAGCTGCTCCTGACAGCAGCTTCACAGCTTGTTTTTCTAGAGAAAGGAGGTGGAAGGGAGAAATGGTCAGGTGTGAGGGGCTGAATGCTCAGCGAGGATGCAGGCAACAAAAAGGTGGGTCGGGAAAGGGAGAGAACACAGAGGCAAAAATGCAGGAAGTAAAAACACAATATTAAATAAACCCTTTCCTAAAGCTAAAATCTCCCATCTGGCGGCCCGAGAGTCAGCACAGATAAGGAGAAGGATACAGGGAAGGGCTCTCCTGTAGCAGGTTTGCTTCAGGATCAGGCTAGGTGCACTCCCCTTTGCTGTTCTCCCCGCCAGACCTCCATGGCAGAAGCCCAGGGTGGCCTTGCTCAGGAGCCCTCCCTGCCAGCATGACCAGCTCTTCAAGGCTTTCACTTCACCATTTTAGGGAAGGCACAAAGACCATCCCAAAGCTGTATTTAGAAACTCCTCCAAAGCCTCTCCAAGCAGCAGTGGCAGTCCTCAAAACCCTCCTTCCCCTTCCAAGCTGGCTCTGAAATGCCTCCTCTATGCCTCACCACTTAACGATTAATTTTGCAAAGCAAAACTCTAAGCCAGAGTGGCTGGGATTGATGTCCACCATACCCCCCTGGCCACATCACTAAAGGCTCCAGCTTTTGGCCCTTTCTCCCTCTGCCTGCTCCTCCGTGCAGAAGCAGATGAGGCTTTCCACCACATGCAGGACTCCAGGTAACAAATAAAACTTGGGGCCCCGGGGAAGAAGAAAAACATGTTTCATCCCTCAGCCACTCATCTCCACCTCCTTCAGCAGGTCCCAAGATGAGGTGGGGAAATACAACTCTCGCCTCTTCATGCACCAGCCTGCAGGCAAACAACTTGCTCTCCTAATTGCCCACCATGGCTCTCGCGCAGCCCCTTGCCAAGACCTAGACGCTGCCTTTCATTTTGCTCCTGCCAAATCTACAGAAGTAAATTATCAATTTCCTGAGCTGCCAGGGTCAAACCGACCAAGGAATGCAAATGACTTCAGACAAGCCAGCCCTCTGGGCTTCTCCGTAATGCCAACAGCCGGGAAGCAGCCTGCTCCAGCGCTGGGAGATGCTCTGAAACGATCTGCCCTTGGACGTGGTTGTAAAACCAGCCCTGTTTACTGAAACCCCTGCAAGAGAAGCAGTGCAGCCAGCTGGGAAGATCCCCTTCCCAGAGACCCTGCAGCCAAGAGCAGTAGCGCTCTCACCAAAGGGCCACTGTAAAACTGGGACAAACCCTTCTGGGTCTCAAGCAGCCGTGAGGCAGGGTTCCTCTCCCCAGCCCTTATCGGAGCCAGCAGGTCAGTGCCGACGTCATCTTCAAACCTGAGCCCTCTCTGGGGAAGAAGACGGCGTGGGCAGAGCCATCGTCTGGGGAATAAGGGGTAGGAGGCAGAACGAGGAGAGATTAACTCGGACTTTGCTGCCTGAAGCCAGACAGGCTGCACTGCACAATCGCGCTGTCAACACGACATTTGTCTCCCTGTGTTACAGGAGACCTTGTTTGGGTGCCAGCTGCCCCTTCTCCCTTACGAAGGGGGATTTTACTAGCATTAAGGACTCACCGGTCAAAGCTGAACCAGTGACCAAGCTACGCTGCTGCCGGTATCAGCACAGCTAATCTGGACCTTACCCTGACCTCGGCACCAGCCCCCAAAAATAGGGCAGCAGAAATGAAGACCATCCTTCACAGCCAGAGACACGAGAGCACGTGCTGGCTCTGCGACAGGGGCATCCCACCGTGGGGACAGTGCTGATGCTGCAAGATCCCACAGGCTGTGGGTTCAGCCCAGTGGAGTGGGCCAGGGCCCCCCACCAGTTGCCACAGGGGTGCTGGTGCCCCTCACCTCTCCAAACTTACCGTTTGAACCATTTTCCCCCCCGAATCGGTTGCTGGGCGCAGCAAGGCCGTTTCTATGCGGATGGATGTTTCTCCCTGTTGCCATGGCAATGGCGCTGGGCGCCCGCAGGCCGGAGGTGGGAGGGTGAGGACCGTATCTCCCAGGCGCTTGCCAAGGGCAGCGGGTACATCTAATCCAGCATCACTCCATTTTACGCCTTTGAGGAGCACCAAGGAGCTATCAAATAACCAGCTCGGCGGCAGCGAGCTGGCGCTCGGAGGGATGCAGTGCTGCCTGCTGCTCTTATTAACACCCTAAAATCACGTCGATCAGTGGCCAGCTGGCTCTGGTGGGGCCTCCCTGCTGCCCACTCGGCTCCCACCCCCCCAGATCTCCTCACACAGCCGAGACAGTCAGTCCCATGGTTGTCCTCCAGAAGGGCTCAGGCAGGGTAGGATGCCAAGATTGCCAGTGCATCCTCACCAGTCCCATCCAACATAACCAGAAGCATCCACCCAGTTCATCAGGCACTGGGATGGAGACAGGTTGCTGGGCCACCCAACTCTCTCTGGTACCGCTCTGCCTCCCTACCTGAGGCTGTCACAACACGCTGGATGGAGGAAGGACACTGGCAGATGAGAGGACGAACCTGTGCAAGAGCAGTTTTCAGAGGGGGATGGTGCACTGCCAAAAGCAGGGGCTCAGGGAGTCCTCCAGGCAAAGCCAGCGCTGCTCTGGCCCACAGTCGGCATGTTGCAAAGCTACTGGGGAGAAAGAAAGAGGACAACAGCCATGGAGAGTAGAAGTAGCATGTTCCTGGCTTTAAAAAGGATGAATTCAAACTAGTTCTGTCACCCACAGAAAATAAACTCCTCCAAAGGCTCCAGTTTGTACCCAGACAAAGCAGAATGAAAAAAATGCTGGGGGCTTTGTCGTGTTACCTCCAATTTTCCATTGCCTATAGAATTTTCTTCCTATATATAAATCAATAGGATTGTCTTCCACAGTGGCCAAGTGCTGTGCTGCTCCTCCTCTAGGAAAGCTCCTCTGTGAGGCATCTCTCCCTGAGGTCCTCCTCCCTCTGGCCTGCCAAGGGCCCTGGGCACCCACCAAGCATCTCCCTGCGACGCTCCTCTAAAACCATCCTCAAATTTTCAGGTGCACTTGGCATCCTCGCAAAACCGAGGACAGCAATCACCCTGCTAGCAAACTGCAACAGCTAGAAGGTGCCCTAGGAAAGGATTTGACTTCTGGGAGGAAAGAAACAAGAGACAAGGTAAAAAATTACCTCTGCACAGATGCAGCAAAGCCTGTAGGCTCGTACAATGTCCTTGACTCCTTGTTAACCAAGCAAGGGCCAACACGCTACCAGATGCTGCAGCACAGCCCTAAATGGCTGGGACTAGGAGCACTATGCTCCTTTTCAGTTCTCCTCGCCTGCAGGACCACGGTAGTCGCCCACGAATTACGGGTTTCCAGATTGCTAGTCTAAAACCGGTGCGGTATTTTTATGTCACAACATCAGGAAAAGAATGTGCAATTCGGGGTTTTTCCCACATCGGTATTTTTCTGCCAACTCATTTCCTTAAGCAGTAAGTACAGCTCTTCCCCAAGAGAAACAAAGGCAAATCAGACCTTAGCCAGCAAACGGCTCTAGCCGGGGACGCTGCTGCCTGATGAGCAGTCAGCCTGGTGGGCAGGTAGTGCCAGGCTGTTACTGCTACAATGACTGACTTTGCACAGCTCAGCCCACGTCCCCCGCAGCCCCGGAGCAAGGAAAAAGAAAAAAATATAAAAGCCCTTTCACCATTCCCTCCCTCCTGAGGAGTATTTGGCCAGAAAAGCTTTTACAACCATATAACAAGACAGGGAAGCACAAGGATTCAGGCACATCAGCGACCTGGGCTCTGAAACTCCAAAAACAAGGCAAAAAGCAAACCCACAAAATCCTGTCCCATTGCTTGCCCACAGGACCATCTATGTGCGCTGCAGTGTGCACCTATCTGATATACGTTCACACAAGGACGAAAGCTGTCAGAGGACCACATGTCCCATTGCCATCCAGCCTTTACCATCTCCTATGTCCACAGCCCTGAGAGATCCTGCAGGAAAAGCTGGCAGAAAAGCGGCAAAACAGAGGGCACAAACAAGAAAGACAAAGAGACTTCTTAAAGCATCAGAAATCTGATTCTTCTAGCTGGGTCAAAAAGGACCAAGGGAAGCATAATAGACACCAGCACCTGAGCAGAAGGAAGGTCTTATAAGTACACTGAGAACATCAGGGAGTTAAATCAGGGCCAGCCACTCAGTGCTGGAAGGTTAATTGAAAGGATTCTTTAGTAGGGACACACCATTATCGGATACATAGGTTTGATTCTAATGGGATTTCTGTGCCTAGCTGTCTAAATGCAGTTTATATAAGAAATATTGCAAGTGTCCTGCTTTTACTACTTTTTTTTTAAAAAAAAAAAAGCAAAGGCAGCACAAGAAGTAACAAAAGATGGGATTCTGCTGCCAGTAGTTTCCAAGTCAAGCATCTCCTTGTCACTTAGTGCCTATCTGAAAAGCCAGGGGCTCAAGAGCTTTCTGATATGCTCACGGTCTCCAAAGGAAAGCATCAGAGAACTGCACACATGAAAATGGAGAAAGGGTTCAAAGGAAAGTGCCTTTCATGCCCAAGATGCGAATGCTTAGAGGAACTAACATAAACAGGGATGCTGCTAGGTTGTTATAGAGCAGCAGTGAATTACAACGGGATCCCAAACTTTGGGAAGGTCCCACCCGCATGTTCTCAGCCACAATGTTCTGCAAAGCTGCATCACGGCTGGGAGCAGCACACAACAGAAAAATCCAAGCACCTTAGCCCAACCTAAAAGCAATGGGACAGCTCTTCTGCCAAGCAAAAGGTGTTGTTCAACTTCCATCTCTCAATCATGGAGCATCAGCAGAAAATGACCACAAGGTTAGACAAATGCTAAAGGAAGACTTTCTGAATACAAGTTGGGCTAGTAATAATAAAAAAAGGGGAAAATGTAACTGAAGGCCAAGTATTCATCCCCCAGCATTAGCTCATGTAGACAAGAATTTGAGAAATGGACAGTAACTACAGAAATGCCTCAGGTAGGACCATCCTTGAACACACTGGTACTCCAAGTGCCAGGAAGAGGCAGCAAACTCACATGCGATATGCCTGCGTAGTCCAAGGCACGCCCCTGCTGTCTCTTCTTGGCAAAGGGATTCCTGTTTGCCCCATTAAGATTTTTGGAAGACAAAGACAATAAATCAGGCTCTTAAAGCAAATTCTGTTTATTCCATTTTTGTCTTGTGTTGCTAAGAAATGTTCATCCTAGCCTAGGAAAAATATCAGGTAGAAAATATCTCCCCTTTCCTCCCACCCTCCCCACCGCACACGCACTTTTTATTTCTTAAATAAAAGAATCAAAATTTCAAGCATGAGAGACTTTTCTTTCAATACATTTCTGTAATAAAATTAACTCTGTTGTAGATATAAAATGCAGCAGCCAAGACCAGAGGATCTGCTATGCTACTCCAAGGCAATTAGAACCCAGAATGATCAATCGGTTTTGTCTGCAAACATAATAAGAAAATACTTAGCACTTATGCAGCACTTTTTATCCATGAATCTCAAAGTGTTAGCTGAAAATATGTTTTTGGCCTCATTTACAGAAAAGAAAACACCAGCTGGAACAGGAAGAGATTTGCCCCCAGTCACAGAACAATTTAATAGCAGAGCTAAGAACAGAACTCTGGTCTCTCAGCCCCAAGACCAACAATCCGTGCCATGCTCTCTGCTTTACACAGGACAGCCTGAATTTGGCAAAAGCCCTGACTGCAGAAATGCTGAAGTGGTTTATATTTTTGCCACCAAAAAAAAGTCTAAATGGAGATCTGACAGCTATTTTAGTAAGCACTGACCTCCCAAGGCTGTGACGCCAAGGAGTAAACCCAGTCTTGGATGCAGCTGCCAAGAGCTTTGGGGGAGAAAAAAAAAAAAAGTAGTCTCATACTGGAAGCATGAACAAATGTGAGAGTGGTGCAGGAGGTAAATCCATGATCTACAATGTGCAAATGATTCTCCACTTGGAGCTTTAATTGAATGTTTGAGGAACAGACCACAGGATAAAGACCTAAAACCTTGACAAATAGTGTTATTAGATGGCGAGGAACCTGGAGCTACAGCACGTGTGGCCTGACACCTCTATTAGCAGTCTTCTGACCTCAAGTCGCTCCTGACAGACCTGAGAATCCAACAGTGCAAACACCAGGAAAAGAGCAGTGAAATACAATGTCTTTGCCCAGAAATATGCTTAGCAAGGCCAGGATAGGAGAGAAGTACCATGAGACAGAGAGTAAAGGCTGATTCAAGGACCCCAGGGCACCCTCCATTATGAGGTCCACTATTCATCCTATAAGCAGGCACCCACACAGTCATTTTCCTATGCATTACCATGAAAAATGAATGTATGACTTCAATGCTTTTCTTCACAGACATGTGGCCACACAACGTATCACCCACAGTTCAGTTTGGTCCAAACGAGACACCCACAGGATCCTTTGAAGTAGAGGGTCTCCCATGTATAAGCACCAATTTTTTAATGCTCCACTGTACCTCCCATGGGAATGGGACAACAGCGGGCTCCAGCGTCCGACAGGGCACCTCGCGATGCTGGGATGGTTGCACTGCCTGGCAGCACACAGTCATAAACCAACCTGTGTGCAGAAAAACCCAAATGTTGGTCTACAACCAAAAACTCAATTTTTTTTTTTTAAGAGAAGGGCAGGCCAACATCCTCACCAGCCCACAGTGGCAGGTAATATTACACCCAAGAGCTTATTTTACCAGCAGTTTAAACACCGCAGTGGTCCAGTCAGCATCGACACACCAGCCAGCTGTGCTTTGAAGCCTGGGAATAGCAAATCAGGTTCTCACAGAGAACAGCATATCAAACAGGGATAGGTAAGCAACCTAAGTCAACAAGCTCGTCTCTTAACTGCAAACCTGCAGCAATGCACATTAATTCAGGTCTCTTCCCTCCTTTCTGGGCAAACCCAAGTGCTACTAATTCTCCACGCTTGTACTCCAACACACAGGAGGGTGCCAGCAGCTGGGTCTCCCTTCCCCTCAGAAGAACCTGCAGATGGCCATGAGGATTCACCCTCATGCTGCAGAAAAGTCCATCCGACATGATCAAGGAGCTGCTGTTGCTCCCCACACCCTCCCCAGCCACCCATCTTCCTTCTGTGCCCGCTTCCTCTCGCATTAGAGACACAGCCAGCTGCTCTGGCTTTCTGGTATTAACATACTACCTTTCACTTAGGAGCTTTTACAGATACTAAGGCACAAAGATTAAGCAACTTGCATAAGTCAGGAACACACCTTGTGTCTCTCAATTGCAGTGATTTCTCACATCTTTTTTTCCTGACCTCTTGCATACGAAAATCAAGTGAGTAGATTGTGTGGATGAGAACAGGATTTCATTTCCCTGGTAATACTGAAGATCCAAACATGGGTAGCTGTATTTCTAAGCCCTCCCCACAGCTCCCATCCACTCCCTCTACAAGAGGCTATTTGTCTCAACAAGGCGAGAGAGCGCCAGTGTAGAAGGCAGTACTCCACAAATGTGTTGCAAAGCTCCATCTTTGCCATCCTAAGACCTACAACAGGAGAGAAAATGGACATGCCTCTGGGAAACCAGGAAAGGAACCTCAGCTATGCTTTGTTCACCGACAGGAACAGGGAACGACAGCAGCACTTAATGCAGCAGGAACCTTTGCAGTACAAGCAGGGTCAGAAGAAACATTCACAGTCCTAACTTGACCAGATTGTCTTTCCACGGCTGAGGTCCCTGCAAGATGCCGGCTGGTAGAGGAGCTCCCAGGTCAGGTTTCTTGACATGAGTGATGGTTTGGTTTCCTAGAAGGTGCAAGTGTCTGGCTTTGGTGTGTCTGTGGCAGAGGCCCAGACCCAAGGAGAGCAGCCGCCCCGGCTACGTGTCGCACTATGTGCAGCTGTGCCTCATGTGGAAGTTAACCACATACTCTGCGTTAGTGCGCTGCACCGAGATGGCAAAGGGCTCGAAGGGGTGGAAGGTGAACGCAACCAGGCGTCGCACTGTGTGATTGATGGGTCGCCCCAGGAGTCCCGCCTGGATCTCAAACTTCAGGAGGCCAGAATCACGAGCGTAAAATCTGAAAGGAAGAATAAGTCAATTATGGCTGTTCCCGACTATTGACTTTGCCATCTGGGCTCTTCACACACAGAGACAAGTGCCTTTTTCAATCTCTGGTACTCCCTCAGGGGCAGGAGGTCCTCAGCTGGGTGCCTGGCTCTTGGCTATGCAGGAAAGTCCCTCCTGGGGGAAACGGGGGGACAGCTAGTTTTCCACTGTCTAGAAAAGCTTGACTTCATTTTAGCATCATCAGTGAGAGAACTCTGCCTGTCATTTTGGTGGACATAGCTGACTTCACAAGAGGGAATAAGTTTGGTCCAGAACTCACCTGTGCTGACTCTCCATCCTCTCTTAATGCAAGCTGCTCCCCTTGATCCCTAAGGCAGATATACTGTACTCACTACTGTCCCCAGCTCACTTCCCTTAGCAATGGCCGTCGCACCAAGTGTAAGGCCACCCCTTTCCTCTCCTGCTGCTGTGGCTGCCAAGCAGGCTTTACGCTGCTGCTCTTGTGCCTCACTACATCCTCAGTCAAGGAAAATAAACAGCTGGATCCAATTCTGCTCAAAGGCACCAAGTTGTACTTCACAGCTCAAGCAAGGCTTTGCAGTTCCTTTTAGATTTCCACCAAAAAAGCATTAACAAGATAGGCTGGGCAGGAAGTACCTGGTGGACTGCATTCAACAATCACAGAAAGAGCAGAGATCAAGGAAAACCTTGTGTCCTTCTGCTGTCACGCACAAACCTGCCTGTGGGTCAAGCTCATTTGTGTCTCCAAACAGGCGAGCTCTGGAACACAGCCTCAGTACAAAGCGAACATTGCCAAGCGGATAAGGCAAATGGTGCTGAAGAGACAGGCGAGTCTAAGAAACTCTTTGCTTCTTGAACCTTCTCTACACATTCTGTGTAACCAACATAAGCCCAGGTAACGCCACTGTCCTGTGCTGCTGTGGGAACAGGGGACTCCTTGCGATGACCTCACCCCCCCAAGACTTTGGTGGCGGTTTCTGGGATGTGGTGCTGGAGGTTTCTGGGTGTGGTACCTTCACAAAGCAGCTGGGCTCTAACTCAAGTCCTCACCCTGAAGTTGTCTCAGTTCCTTAGCTCTTTCAGTTTCAGGCAGAGAATTGCCGTTTTCCCTCCCAGCTGTTTCCTTTTCCACCATCACTTAGTACATGTGGGTATTTTGCATTTTCCTCTGGTTTTAACTCAGAGAATGCTTTTAATCTCAGAGCATATTTCCCCCCCGCCAGCAATACGATGCACTCAGCTCTCAGCCTGGAAGAACAGGTGATGACAGATACAGGCGATGTTGTTTCAGGAGCAGACATACTCCACATTTTAACAACACAGCCTATTGAGAACCTCATGTTCTTCCTGGAGGGCCACTCTCCTCTCCCTTCCTCTGAATCAAAGTGCCAGCCAGCTCTGCCTGAAAATTGCACACAAGAACCCAGCAAGAGAGTCACAATCTTGGTATTTGGCTTTTCAAAAAGCCCTTTCCCTCCTACACAAGGTTGGGTATGCAGAGGGTCATTCTTTAAATAAAGCCCAGTCCCCCGTCTGCTCCTCTCTCTCCCCAATTCACAATAATTTACTACTCAAGATGAAGCTCCCTGTAATCTCAAAGATGTGCTCAGTTTGGTATTTTTAAATCTATTTTTAAAAGTGCTCTGCAATCAGAGGCCATTTCCATGGGCTCTCACTCTGGGGATAAATTAGGCACTGCAATATAAAATTGTATGTCAACAGAAACAGCAAGACCAGCCTTTTCAAATTGTATGAAAATGGAAGATTTATCTGCAGACCAATTTTTTGGTTAAATGGCTCCTTATTAGCCATCTAGATGGATTTTAGAGACCCCCTACTATAGGTATGGCTGTGTTAAAGCCTCTTTCTCACAAGTGCCATCATTTCACCCAGTGAGTATCTCTTCAAGCCTCCTAAAAGAATACTGGAAGACGACAGTGATGGGCAACCTAAAGTCCTTCCCTCCTGAAAGCAAACAAACCCTGGTCTCTTGAGTAGCCAGAGAAGAGAGATGAACCTTCTGGGATGCAAAAGGCACTAAGGGTTAAAAGGACACAGTGCACAGAGGCACTGAAACCGATGGGTAAAAGGTATGGAGGCCTTCCTATCTCGCACATCGTGCCAGGAAACTGCACGCAGATTATAACACCCTTAGCCGCTGAAGGGTTTTGCACTCCAGCCAGTTACAGGACTTACATTACAAATCCTGCGGCCCCTCATTTCCAAGCCCTCTAACCACAACAGGCAGTGGCATTATTTTATTAATCCCTTTGTTCTGCATGTGAGAAAAACAGCAGCACTATTTCAGCTACTGAATGGTTAAGGTTAGCGCCTCCTCTTCTGCTTACTTACCAAAAACCAGGAGCCCCACTGCTCCCAGGCCCTATTCAAGTCCTAATTGACTCTGCAGAGCTTTAAGCTTTAAAAGCTCTGGCTCTGAAATGCCGGTTTGCTCATGGGAGGGAGGGAAGGTGGCACTTCGCTTTGTTTACTACAAAGACGTAACCGCAGCAAATGACTGCGGTTTTGCTCCCTTTTGTCTGCGGGAGCCATACGCAGGTTGGCGCTGGCAGACAACTGCCTCCTTGCAAGTTTTCCCAACGTCAAGCATGACAAGGGGGAAAGGGCAGGCTTTTCTCTGCAGATAGCATGGGAGCTGGAGATCAAACCAAATCATACAGGCAGAAAAATCAATTAAATATACATAATTTGGGAATTGAGAGCACAGGAATAATCAGAGGTTCCCCACCACCTGAGTCAGGGCCAGGGGAGACATGAAACCACTTTTTGAGAATGCATTGATGAAAATAAAGTTGGGAAACCAGCCAGAATAGCCTCCCTAGGCTGCCTGAGCCCCCAACATGTGGGCAGTCACTAAACAAAGCACTTAGGCATTGAAGGCTCTCTTTGTTTCCAGAGCACAGGTTTGCTTTTACAGCACTATAAGTGGAAAGACTATTCTGCCTGGAGAACTCAGCCTCTTTGAGCCTTTCAGGCCGGAGATGTTGCATTTTTAACCACTACTACTTGCAGCCATGGCTGCTGCCAACAAAGAGAAATAAATAGTCCTGGTGTTTCTGCAAGAAGCATTGCAAACCTCCTTATTCCCAAGCTCAGACTTAGTCCTGCCAGCATCGAAGACTCAGACAGAAAAGACACAGAATGGCCCTTACATCTGGCTAAAACTCCTACTACAGAAACAAATTTCTTATAGATCACAGAAAGAAGCAGGGTATGAAGAGGAGTACAGCTCCCAGGGTGAGAACTGTAAACAAGGAAAGTCTGAAAATAGCTAAATCAATACCACAAGCACTCTGAATAACACCTAACCCAGCTGGTATTTTATTCACAGAACAAACCAGAACATCCTTGCCAGCTAAAACCACGTGCTCAAGAGGGATCCTTCCAACAAAGGAAAGCAGACATCCAGAACCATATCGCTCTGCAGCCCAAACACAACGGCAGGACTGCAAGAAGAGAAGGAGGAACAAGAGCATTCATACAGCTTTGCCACCCAAACCTTCCCCAGGGCAGCTCAGCAAGAAGACCCAAAGAGCCCTCCCACACATACAAGATAAAACAGTTATCACAAGGAGAGAAGCCAAGCTTTGTGGGACCACTGAAATAAACCCTCTGGTGAAAGGATGTCATAAGAGAAAAAAGCCTTGATCTGCTGCCTTTTCTGCACATTTGATGCCACACGGCAGATTTAGAGTTACTCTCTCACTGCCCTCCTCGCATACAGCTTCTTGGCCTCTTCCATACCTTATAGGGTGATCACCGCAGGTCTTGGGCCGCTCCATGACTGACACCCATTTGTCATCATAGCTGAAAAGGGAGAGGTCGAGGTACGGGCTGCCGCTGTACGACTGGGCGCTGATCGGGAGCTGGCCCAGCAGCCTCCGCACAGCCTCTGTGTGCCCTCCATACTTGGCATTCACGATAGTGTCTTTAAACCTGTAGCAAACCAAGAAAGAGGCTTTACTCACAAAGGCCACAGGTGAGCGGCACAGCTTAAATAAACAGAGGAAAACTGATAGGGAAAGAAAAACAGCACCAGTGTAAGAACTAAAACAGCTCATTTCCAAAGATGTATCACAGTGATTCAAGCATCAACCAGTTCTGGTGACCTTTTTATCCTCCCTCATCATTACTGTTTCTGCTCCGAAATTCCAAAGTGACAGAAGGACAAGACTGTGCCTACCCACAAGGTCTGGCCCCAGCTGCCCTGCAGTACAGGAAATGAACAGGATCAGAAACAGGGAGAGATGGATTAGCAGCTTATCAATCCATCCAAGTTTTACCATGAAGCCTGGAAACAGCATAAGCAAAAGCCAGAGGGTTTCACAGTAACACTTGAGCCCTTAATGTTGACTTGAGAATCTCCCTCTCTCTAGCTGCTATGTTTTACACGCGTAAAGGGAGAAACCTTAGATGAGGAAGAACCTTGATGAGAAACCTAAAGCTCTTCAGAAGCTACAGTGAGCTGAAAGTTCTTCCTGGTGGAGAGTTAACACAGGCTGGATTTCTCTTTCCAAGTAAAATTTGAGCTTTCCATGTGCAAGAACAGTCAGATCAGCTGCATGAATGCTATGTATCAAGGAGAGTAAAACATTTCAATTTGACTAGAAACACCCAGCCAAAAGCCAGCTCGCTGTGGATTATGCTCTATTATACTTTGCTATGCAAGTTAAATGCTCCTGTTTCAGGCCCCTTGTAGCCAGGGGGATGAAAAGATTCTCCTCTCTACTACACAAGGCAGGAGTTGTTCTTCCGGTGCCTGCGGTGAGCTCTCTCATTCTCTCTCCCACTAAGCATTATGGATTTCCTGACAGGCAGCTCCAGAAAGTTACAGAGACTGTCAACTTCCTCTTACTTGTGTGACGTCAACCCAAAATCAACAGAAGCTTCATGCCCATAAGTGATTGCCAAGTACTTTGGATGATGTGAAACAAGTCACTGGAAGAACAAAAACACCCTGAGTCATATAAAAATATATTCCAAGAGAAATAACACACTCAGCCTCATTAAAACCACATTTGACTGTTAAAGCACATTCTAGAAACCCAGGTTATTGATACACGCTAAATTCAGAGAACAACACTTGGTGAAATACGTCCCATTAGATGACGCTAGCATCTTGAAAAATCTTATCTTCAGGGACCTAAGCTACTGGGCAATAACACTTTAATAAGAGGAGTTATTACTCAAGGAGAGCTGGAAACATCTTTCCCTCAAAATTCCTTATCCTTCTTCTAAGCACTGGACTGCCATTGCTTTGTTGCTTCCTGTAACAAGACAGATGCTGTGGAATATAAAATCAGATGCATGAGGCTGCAAGACGAACCATGTGCAAGCCAGATCCTTGCACCACCCAGCGACTAAAGGAACTGGTTTTCTCAGGGTTGCCATTGTTATTTGATACTAGCCTTCAGCTGATGGGGACGAGCGTGTGTCTATACGGTATAAAGCATGCTCCGAATGGCTCACCGGCGCTGGATCTGCCTGGCAAAGTTGTTGCTGGAAGCTGAGCAGGGGAACTGGACTGCCTCACTGTGCAGGGTTGCATTCCTGAAGAGGTCACAGAAGTTCTCAAACAGCTCCAGCAGCTCATCGGACGTATTCTCAAATACGGCAATAACTTCTGTAGTCACCATGTTGTACACGACGAAGAACGAAGGCTGGAGAGAAAGGCAGAGGCACAGTTACCCAGGAGAGCACAGGTGGGGAAGCTGTCCCTTCCTCCTCCCTGCACGACACCGCAGACCCTATCCACATTTCCCTGCAGTGTAGGAGAATCCCACACGCTCACACTAACCCATTCTGCTATTCAAATGCCTCAACAGGTACCAAACTATCCACCTCTTAAGTGTGATTATTTATGAAGAAAACTTAACGGGCTTCCAATTTTTCAACTCAAACCGGATGTCAATATTTCTGTTTTCTCTTCCTCTTTGCCCTCCACCAAATCCAAAATGCTTTCTGAAGTGCCAAAACTAATTTTCATTCCTGCTGACAAAATGATTTTAAATCCAGTGCTGGCTGGCCACAGATTATTCTTTCCTTTGTGTAGGGACATTATTTTCTTCCCCTTCTTAATATTTCCATCACACAGAGATCAGCCTTTTTAGTGTACTGTGCACTACACCACTGCCCACAAAAAGTTGTGCCCTCCAGGTACCCTGCCGGCACAGAAATGAAAATCTGAAAGACACTAACGACTTCTTGTTAATACCAACATTCACCCGCAAGAAGGTCCAGGCACCGCGCTGTGTATTGGCAATGGCAGTGTTTCATGGCATGAACAAGCAAGAAATTGGGAAAAAGGTGACATTGTGTCAGTGCAGCTACATCGAAGGGAGTGAACCTTCCTATCCCATTAGGAAGGGGCAGATTTAATCCTTAGTGTCCTGGTTTGAGGTAGCT
Source organism: Ibidorhyncha struthersii (assembly GCA_013398815.1). Lineage (NCBI taxonomy): Eukaryota > Metazoa > Chordata > Aves > Charadriiformes > Charadriidae > Ibidorhyncha > Ibidorhyncha struthersii. The sequence goes on along the minus strand of VZSZ01001968.1, from coordinate 268,853 downwards.
TTCATTGGAGACAGGAGTACTAACACCCCAGCAACCCAAAGTAAGAACCTGCCCCTACTTCAGAGGTAACTAATTCCCATGGTATATGCACGTATCTGGTTAAATCTTCTGTCAATGAAGGCACTTTCTAAATGTTTCACCTCCCGCTCCCAAACAATGCTCAGGGATGACGGCAGGCACTCTGCCCACCCCACCCACCTGCAAATATCACAAGGTTTGTTTGTTTTACGGCCCCAAAATAAATTGTGATAATACAATCCAGCCCCCACATGTCAAAATGAAGTGCGCTAGATGAGGTTACTCACTAGACTACTGCCTGAGGAAAGGGAAGCCCTTCTGAAATACAGGGTTAGAGCAGAGGGAAAATAAGAGGAGACAGCAGAAGTAAAAACTGTTTACATCATTGAAGATTGCAGCGAGTATCCTCCAACCTTAAATAAAAAAAGTTCCTTTGCCAGGTTAACACACAGACACATCTACGGGATGCCCTTGACCACAGAAGCTACCCTCACTGCTTTTTAGCAGCACCTGTAACACAGGCAAAAAACATCGTCACAGCATGGGTGGTGGAAGTCGAGTGTCACAGAAATCACGCAGCAAAGATGGCAAGTCTATCAGCACAAGCCTAGAACAACAAAAAACCCCAAGCTACATATACACATCACACAATTAAAAACCTTGAAGGATTCAGTGCAGACCCTGACAATATACAAGCAACCCACAAGCATGAAAAGCGACTTCCTCAACCTTCTTGGCAGAGGAGCCTGAAATTGGATGAAACCTCATGTTCCTCTCTGATAGATGAAAGAAAAATCAGAGTTTTAGTTATTTTGTGAGCCAAGTTTTCTTCAAGAAGCCCTACCACAAAGCCTACATTCAGGCAGGTCTGCAGAGACTGCTCCACATCTGGAATTATCTCCTGAAAGAACTGAGAAATGAGATACTTTTCCTCCAGCAGAAAACACATCTCCTGAGGAATGCCGCAAACAAACCACAACCTGCATCTTAAAGTAACCCTCGGGTGAAGCGAGTGAAGAGCACGCTGCAGAAACCAGCCACAAAAGCCTTGGTAACCACAGCAGAGAGCGGAGCTGAGCCTACCACAAACATTTAATTCGGGGTCAGGAGCACCATTCCAGATACCAGCAACAGGCAAAATGCTGCAGGCCACTTCCACAAACCTTTAATGTGTTTGAGACATCCACTCAATTTTACACAAATGGGTAAAATTCATTAGATTAAGCCTCACCTATTCCTTCCCAAAGTAACTCCCCCAAACAAACATCACATAGGAGAAAAATAAAACAAACCAGTCATCTTCCAGGAAGAATTAGACTAAGGCAACGCAAAGAACTACTGTTCATTTCTTCTATGATCTAAGTCCTGTATCTGGCAGATAGGGAGGAAGAGAAGGGTATGAAAGAAAAACAAATATCTAGGGAACAATCAGACATACATGCAGCACTGCAGTTTTATTACAAATTCTTGCTAAATACTTACAACAGAATAAAATCCAAGCAAATTAAAGGAATAGGACAGATTAAAAAAAAAAAAAGTCTTTGTCAGTTTCACACAGCTCAAAACCTGACCACCACTCTAACAGTAGTGAAAAGAGATGATCAACCTGGGGGATGGTGAAATGTCTAGAGGGACCCAGCACTGACTGAGCTACGTCTGCTCTAATTCGACTTCTTTAGTACTAAACTGAAAGGAGAAGCAATTGGCACATTAGCTAGATCTAAGAGCTGCTACTCCAATTTGGAGTGATCATAAATACTATCTTTGACAGAAGCTTGAAAGAGTAAGTATGTAGGCAGAATAGAAAAGGTAATTCTACCAGGAAAAAATGAAGATTATTATATTTGAAAAACATGCTTGAAGACACATGAGAAAAAGGAGAGACTACCTCTACAATCTAATTGTACTACATGAAATAGCAGCTAAAAAAAAAAAAATCAGCTGGGGTTTTGGGAGCAGAAGAGGCTTGTACAGCATCTATAAGCATGGGGAACAATCCCTGGAGAAAGGGGACTCAGTAAGCATGTCAGACCTTTTCGCTCTCATTTTTAGTTGAGAAGGAAGCAATGAAATTATGAGAGCAAAAGATAAAGAAGTTATTCAGTATCAGAGACATCAAATGTTCACACAAGAATGAAGTACCAGGGAGTCTAAACAACGTTCACAGGCTCAGCTAAGAAACACAGCTCAGAGCATTGTACCTGCACTTGCCCCAAAGCAACGAGCAGCCTGAGGAGGCAGGCAGTACCTGGGAAGGATCCGTCACCCGCAGAGTGACCACGTCTTCACTAGTGTATTTGATAAATAGGTGGTTCTCATCCAAAAGCTGCATCTTCCACATGCGGAGCTGCCTCAACTGATCAAAATACTGGAAGAACCTTCTTTTTGCTATGGCGCTTCCGTCCTGCTCAGCCCTTCTCCACAGGTACACCAGCAGCCTGTGCTTCAAAGAGTTTATGAAGGGCTCTTTGTAGGGATTAGCCATCCCCGTCTGAGTGTCCCGCTGCACCTCAGGGTACACTGCAGACAGAGTCAGGAGATCATCCTCGTAGCAGAAGCGGCCGATAGTCCGTACGTCGATGAACGTACCCTCAGGTGTTACTTGAAAGACATGAATAGTCTGTTGCTGCACAGAGAGAATGGCCAAGATGTTCTTATAGAGGTACAGCCCCTGGTTGTGAGACAGGATGACTTTGTCACATTTGAAAGTCCGTGTGTCGCAGAGTCTGCCCGTGTGGAGGTCTATGATATGCAAGGAATAATCCTCCAAGGGGGACCGGGGATTAGGGGTCACCGACTCGCTGTTGCGGTAAACCTCGAAGAAGGGAGGGTGAGGCTCCTCAGGCAGGTATGCAGCAGAGCCAACGATCACATACCGACAGTCATCAGTGAACAAGCTGCACTCACGGTTCAAGTGCTCCCCGTTGGAGGCCACATTGGTGATATGCAGCAGGACAAAGAAGCGTTCAAAAAGCCGCCCCCGGATATTGACAGATCTTTGGTCATTGCCGTTGGCCAGGATCTCTCCCTCGTAGCCTTGCAGGAGATCTTCCGCGGCCTGGCAGCCTTGATACTCGTAGATCTCCAGAGAGGTCTGGTCAGAGGAGAAGGCAATGAAGTAGCGGCCGTCAGGGGAGAACTTGCGCAAGAAGCAGGGTGGCTTCTCCACGTTGACCACAGTGAAGTTGGGGAAGACGTTCTGGTGGAAGACACGGACTTGGTGCCAGTGGGTGCCAGCTTTGCCTGAGCTAATCCGGCGGCGCTCCAGGCGGTGGATGACATTCTGGTTCTGGATCCGGCGGGGCCTGATCGTGGGGGCATCATGGTCCATGGTCAGAGCTCTACTTCATCTTCACCCTGCTGGGGAGGGAGCACATACATGGCATGGGACCACACAGAGACAGGAGGAGAATTCAGGGTACTGAGGGACCTGCTTGCAGGGACGGCATGGGGAAAAGCCCCATAGCACCCAGGGAGCACAGGGGTCAGCTGAAAAGTGCAGACATGCCTTTGGAAAGGGGAAAGATGACACAGGAGGACGATGGGGAGAGAGAGCTGGAGAAACGGGGAGAGAAACCTCAGTGGGAGGTACCAGGGAAAACAGGGGAACCCAGATGGAACCTCAGCGCACCAGGGGGTGATGGGATCCGCTGGTGAGGGAGATACAGGTGGGTACCGGGAGGGGATGGGGGGAGCCAAGGAGGGGGGCAGGCACAGGTGGAACCCAAGGGAATGGAGCGAACTCCCAGGCAGTGAGGGGAAGCAGCGATAATCCGTAGAACTGCCCGCTGACAAGGAGGCGCAGGAGAGCAGCTTGGAAAGGATGGTGAAACCTGGGGGCTGNGGGGACGTGAGGGGTCACCGGGAGGCCTACGGACCTGCCTGCCGAGAGGGCCCCGGGTACTCGGCGGTTGTGAGGGGACACTGAGCTCCAGGGGAAGCCCAGGGTAGGCTGCGGGCCCACCTGCAGCTGGGAGCGGAGCCCCCACCTGCTCTCCCGCCGGCCCGGAAAGTGAGAGGAGACGGCGGAACCGGGGGTCGCGGTGGCCTCCTA
>VZSZ01001968.1:244300-259903 GCA_013398815.1 Ibidorhyncha struthersii | reverse complement strand
GCCCTGAACGCCGCTGGCGGCGTTCGGGGCTGCAGCCCGCCGGGGTCCCCCAGAGAATCCAAAACCCAGATGGGGCACCCCAAGCTGGGACCGGTCACTTCTGTCCTCCACTGGGACCCTGCCACCTTCCCCACACCTCCAGACAGGACACTGGGATTATTCCAGAAGACAGGACAACCCCCGGGACAACAAAACCCCTGGGGTGGCAGGTCCTTGCTTGCATAAAGGGGCTGGGATGCTCCTGCCAGAGGTAGCACTGAGATGTGGGGATCTACAGGGTCTTCATCCCCTGCCACCTGGCTTGCCCAGACCACCTCGGAAGGTGCCCACCCCTTCCAACCCCTTGGCTGGGTACCTGCTTTTTTTGGACAGATGCCTTGAGCACCTCCTTGTCCCTGCTGTAGTCCTCATCAAGGGGACCCTCAGAGCTGCTACCATGCCGGGTACCTGAAACCCAGCATGGCCAAGCCCTGAGGGTCCATGGGTGCTGCCAGGAGCCATGGGTGATGCCAAGAGGCATGGGTGATGCCAGGAGCCACAGGCGATGCCAGGAGCTGTGGCGCACCTTGTAGGAGCGGGCAGGGACAGGGGGAGAGGAGCTGCCCTCCTCATCTTGAGGGGAGAAGGGCCATCTCTACCTGGTCCCCAGGGCTTTGTCCCACTGTCCTTCCAGCTCTGATGAGGCGAGCGGCAGGTAAGTGTCTCCGTTCGGTGTCACTCAGATATGCGGGCAGGGAGTGGGGTAGAAAAAGGACCTGGGAGAGGCTTGGAGAAGAGCAGGGTGGAGATGTGCATGTAGGGATTGGTATGTGTGTTGCTGGCGAGAAGAAAGCTATGTCCCTTCCTACAGGACATACCCCAACAGTGACCATGCAAGTCACCAAACTCCTCGTCAGCTCCCACCGGGCAGCCCTTGTGGATCTTCCTGAGCCTGTAGCTGCCTGCAGATCCACAGCCACTGGAGCCTGCATGGACTCCCAGTAGCTACAGACCCCGTGGTTGCACAGGGGTGGCCGTGGTGGGAGCAAGGCAACTGGAGCGAGCCCCATGGCTAGTAACCTGGGCTGCCTCTGCAGCCTTCCCAGGGGCAGATGGCGTGGGGACATGGGGCAGGCAGCAAAGGGGACCATGCTCCAGCAACTCTGTGGTCCATCCTTGAGGACCTGGGCAAACACAAGGATGCAGCTGCCCCTGCCACCCTGGGAGAAAGGAGTCTGCCGGAGCCGGGCTCTCCGCATCCCACTCCTTCAGTGCTGGGAGCTGAAGGAATAAGCAGTGGCAAATTTCTCCCATCCATCCCTCAAAAGATGCAAAGGGCTTGGGCTGGGCCTGGTTTTTGGGTGGAAGGGGTAAAATGCAAATTGTCTGATGGGTGGAAATCTCTGTCTGGGCGGCCTTGGCATTTACCCACCTGGCAGCAGCTGAAGCGCAAGGGCACAGCCTGCACCTCCCGGCTCGTGGCCTGAGAGGTTTGAGGGGATCACCCGTGGTCCGCCATGATGCTCTGCTGCCTTGGCCCCCCTCGCTGCTGCCGGTGCACCCTGTGCGTGCAGCCGATAAGCTGGGGGGCTCCGGCTGCGCTCCGTGCCCCAGCATGGCACAGGGCAGCCCTGGCTGGACCCACCTTGCTTTGGGGGGGACTTTGGGGAGGCTGAGGCTGCTGCTCTGTGCACAGCTCCCGGAGGGATGCTCGGAGGGGGACGTGGGGTCCGTGGCGGAGAGCTGCCAGGGGGGCGGCTCCCAGGCATGCGGTTGGGCTCGTCCCCTCCCCGCACTGTGCATGGGGCTTGAGAAGCAGCTACAGAAAGCAGGAGTTAATTTAATACTAGATGGGTACAGCAGAGGGCTGCCTGTTGTTCCAGTGGGGCTAAAAGCTGCGAGTCCAGCTGAGCAGACCCGGGGCATGGGGTCTGGCTCTGGTCCATGCGGACAGATACATGGAGCAGGCAGGGGATGTACAACACACGGGAGGAGTTGTGGAGTAGTGGCTGGTCGTGTCTGATGGTCAAGGGATGCACTATGATGGTCCAGGGATGCACTATCTAGCTGATATTCTTCTGCTGCTTCAAAATCCTGTTAGAGCATGTAACCAGAAGAGAATTCATGCCTGTGTGTGAAGGCACCCAAATATACATACATACACACGTGTTGTACCCAAATACGCCGCAGTGCCGGGGAACACCAGCGTGCGAGCCGGTTATGCTCCCAGCTCCCCCCGGCAGGCGATTCCATCTCCCCCCATTCCCATGGGGGAAATTCTTCCAAAGCTGCTGACAGATAATGCTGCCAGAGCATGGGCTCCTCTCTTGACCCTCCTTCGGGCAGCATCCGAATTCCTTTTGCTGGCTTTGTAGGCTTCAATTTGAGAGAGCACCTGAGCTCAAGGCTAAGCACCCGCTTGCCACTGCCTTAAGCAGGGATGGGGTCTCCAATGGGGATTTCTCCAGGTGGTGAACGAGGTTGGGACCTTCCTCTGGTGGTGATGACCCCAACATTTTGGCCATGAGAAGCAGAGTTAAAGTGAAGTGACCAATTCCACCTTCAAAGCTCCTCCGTGGTCTGTATTTTCTCGTTGGGGTCTGAGCCCACCAAGGCTCAGGCTGTCACCGTATGCCGGAGCGATGGCTCCCGCTGGTCAAACACCAAGAGGGGACGAAGGTGCTGGCTTTCATACCACTCTTTGGGCTGGACTGTGCCCAAGCCACAGCGGGGGGAAGGCAAGGAACTGATACCACTGGGCAGTAGCCAGCATCCCTCACCTCCCAGCCAAGCTTGGCGTGTGCACACAGCAGGCGCCGGCTCCTCGGCAGCGACGCGCAGGCTTTTCAAGCGCAGCCTCTTAACCCTGCTAATTCCCTTGTTTTCTCCTGCCAGGCCCACTGCACCCCTGCCAGAGGGTGGCCCAGAGCCTGCTAATTGCAACAGCGAGCTGCAATATGTCTCTCCATTGCCGGGGCTGTTATTTTCTGGGGTCATTTTGGGGGCTGCTGACCCTTGCCCAGCAGTGCGGGATGGGGTGGTGAGCAGCAGCACCCCTTGCTGCTTCGCCTTCAGCATGTCCTGCCAAATTATCTTGGTCCCGGATTGACTCCCCTGCTCCCAGCTAATGCTGAAACAGGGTCTCACTGGGGATCAGGGCAATCGTAAGCGCAGTGCAGCACTTTTCCCTTCCCCTCTTCCCTGTCAGAAAGGCACTGACAACACAGTGCAAAGAAGGGCTGCCTGAGCCCACCTAACCACTGCCAGCCCAAAAGTCCATGTCTCCAAGGGAGACACTGATTTGGAGGTGCCACAGCTTATCCCCACACTGGTCCCCTGCTCTCCTCCCTTCCTCATGCAGGGGAGGCTCAGGGTTCCAGAAGCACCCCAGAGCATCCCTCACCTCCCACCTCCCCATCCCCACCTCCCATCCCCAGGCCATCTGGCCACACTCATCCATGTTAAACAAATGCTGGAGTCTATTATCAGCCCTGCCTCCCCCTTTCCCCCCGGACAGATGGAGGCTGAGCGCACCCGGAGCCCCGGCCCGCAGCATTCATGTGTGTGAATGAGAAAATTGAATTATTTATGGCCATGCGAATAAGGCTGGCGGCTGCGGAGGCCGAGCGGAAAGGACTCCATTACGTGGCAAATACCTGTTGCTATGGAGCCAGGGCTTCTTCCCCCCAGCCTCCCGTGCACGGCTGCATCTCTGCCTGCCCCCCATCCTGTCCTTATCCTCGCAGGGCTGGGATGGAAAGCAGAGCTGAGCGCTGGGCTGGCCGCAGCGTGCCCGACCGTGGGTGTTTTCATCCCCGCATTGTGCCCGCTGTTCCCCTGGACTGGTGTGGAGGTCACACTGAGTCTCCCCATCTTTTGGAGCAGAATGCCCAGTGCAATGTGGGGATGCTGTGATGCGGGCAGCTGATGGCCCCCCAGCCACCATGGTCTGCAGCACATGTCGAAACTGCTGGGAAGCATTGGGCTGGGCAAAGCAGGTCCGATCCCAGCACAGCACGGGGCGAGAGGTGACTCTCAGCTCATACCCTTTAACTCCCCTTAAACTCCCCCCCCCGGAGGCAGCAGGAGCTGTGACTTGAGGCCCCCTAATCCCCCCCATATCCAGGCAGAAAAGCAGCTCTGCAAAAGCGGGGACCCCTTTCCGAAGCCACCTGCATTGCAGCCGCCCACCAGGGATGCCAAATCCTGCAGCGATGCTGAGAGAGGTGCTAGGGCATCCCTCCCTCCCACTGTCTCCCCAACTCCTCCTTGCCCAAAATGTAGGACTTCGTCCCTATCAGGGTGCAATCCCTCCCACCTCGATGTCCCCCTGGGGCCAGGCCAGGCTCCCGGGGACCGGAGGGGATGGGACCCGGCAGCCCCCAGCCCTGCGTGGCAGCAGCGCAGGGACTCCCGCTCCCTTCCCTGCAGGGCTAAGAATAGACTCCAGCTCCGCTCCTCGGGNNNNCTGGTGCTGAGTGGGCTCTGCTGGGCTCAGAGGAATAAAAAGCAGGCAAACGTTTATTTTAGTCGCTGCAGTCGGCAGCTGTGACTCTGATGTACCCGAGGAGCGGCTTGGCACCGTGTTTACCCGCCCGCTGCTGGGAGCAGAGGCACCGTTGCAGACCACTCGTCCAGACTGCAGATGCCCCCAACGTGCCCCCAGCCCCAGCGCTGAAATCCCAGCTGGCTCCCAACCCTTCTCCAGCACACCTGGCTGCTTCCCCGCTTCCTTCCCCCACACTTTTGGGATGAGCCTGGGGGATGCAGACGCTCCCACCATTCCCCGTGCCTGGGGCATGCTCCCCCACCAGCTCCCCACACCGGTTGCTGGAGGAGGCCAGCGGACCCCTGCTGAGATGCTTAGGGCTTGCACAGGGTCTTGGGGCACATCCTGCTGTAAAGGACATGGAGGGCACGTCCCTGCCGCCCAAGACAAAGGGGGATTGCAGACATCCCTATGTCCGAGTGAGGCATCTGCCCAGGATGCTGCAGTGGCGAGCCAGCTCGTGCCAGCCACAGCTCTGGGCGCGAGGCTGGGGGAAGCACCTGCTCCGGGAGAGCAGCTCTGGGTCCCTCTCCCTAGCATCACCCCCGAGGTAAAATCAAGAGAAAGCTAATTGTTACCATAGTTACGTGAAGTGGCCTTTCTCAGGGAGCCACGTCATCACTGCTGTCANAAGGGGCTGGGGCGTCTCAATGCCAGCTGTGCTCTGAAGGCAGCAGCGCCAGGTCCAGCAGCCCTCCATGGCAGCCTGTATCCCCTGAGTCCCCTTCCCACCAGTGCCAGGGCTTGCCAGGTGTCTCTCGCGGTGCTGGCGCAGTGCTGTGGGCTCCAGCACGCCCAGCAAAGCAACATGAGGCCACCCCAGTTTGCTTGCTGGGTGCAACCGCTCCTGACATGCTCCCACTGGCCAGGGCAGGAAGAGGTGCCAGATGCGTGGGATGACCGGGACAAGCCACCATGGGGAGAGGGGATCCGACTGCTTGTCCAGAGGAAATACACCAGGGAAAAGCCCCAAAGGAGAGCCCAAGCTTAATCAATGAGTAATATGAAGTTTGAACAACCATAATGCAAATACTGGTGGAGAACATAGGCATGGAGTCAGCACCACTGGAGCTGGTATGGCCTGGGCTGGTAAAATGGCCTCCTGCAACTAATGCGACCACTTCTGATGGGAGCTGCTGCTGGTGGGGCCGGAGGTGTGGACAAAAAGGGGAAGGTGCACTTGGAGCTGAGGAGCATTGATGGAGGTGCAAGGGCCATGGGATGCTCTGCAGGTCAAGGCAGGGCTGGCCAAGCCTCGGAGATGCAGAGGTCTGAGGAACCTGCCACCAGATCTGGCCTCGCTTTGCAACGGCCAAGTGGACCCAGCGAGGAGAAGACGCTGGTCTCAGCCACAGCCTCCATCCTGGCTCCTGTTTCAACACATAGCTGGAAATTATCTCTCATTGCAAGACAGACTCTTAATTAAGACCATTTCCCTGAAGGAAGCCAAGATGGAGAGCTTCACTTCTCGGTATTCCAGCGCTTTCTCGCATTCATTTCCACACCAATTAGGGCACAAATTAGTCATCCAGAGTGCGATTCAGTGGCTGTGCTCAAGGGAGGCTCTTCATTACACGTGGCATCTTCTTCCAGGAAGGCGGGTGGCAAGCACAGGCAGGGTGGCCACAATAGGGACAGGGATGGGGCAAGCAGGGTCCTTGCAGCACCAAGGTGGGCAGCTGGTGGTAACAGCCTGGGGTTGAGCTGGGGCCTTGGGACCAGGCATGGAGCAGAGCCAGCAAGAGGGTTTAGGGTGTCTCCATGAGCTGTGCTTGCTTGTTCTTGATCACTGGACCTTGGCATGACTCGGTAGACAGCTGGATGCTGAGACTAAGCATCAGGACTAAATGCTGGAGAATCTGCAAATGGCAGCAAAATGGCAACAGAAAGGGTGGGAGGAAGAGCAAGGAGCTGGCTGCTCCCCTTCTGCAGGGTCCTCACCGCCTGCCTTTGCTCTCCAGCAGGAAGGCTAAAAGGGGACAGGGGCTTCCTCCAGCCTTGGAGGGTGTCTGTGCCTGGCTGTCACAAACCCACGTGCCAAGGAGGAAAGGCAGGAGCTCCCTGGCTTGACAGGGATGGCGCTGACAGGGGAGGAAGAGGGATATGAGGATGAGATGCTTGGTTCTGTGCCCTGCTGTGACTGCACCTGACCTGAAGGTACAGAAATGTGGTTTAAGGGTGGTTGACGTCTCAGTTGCTGGGTCTGGACGGTGTCCTGCTCAGGTCTTAAGATGGACATGTGGCTGCACCTCTGCTGCAGTTGTGGCCGTGCATCCAACCGTCTGCAGGTGAACTTGTCCTGGTTTGCTTTAATCAAGAGGCTTTTGAAGATGCAGCCAAAATGTGAGATAGGGTTCAGAAGGAGGATGGTCTTCAGGTGAAAAAGCAAAATCCGCCTGGGCAGCAGTACGGCCAGCCAGGCTGCTCTCCCAGTGGAGTGGTGCAGGATCCTGTGGTTGTAGGAATTCATCGAGCATGACTTATGGCACCTCCGGAAAGCGCCAGCACAGCTGTCTGATGGGCGCAGGAGAGTCTGGACAGCTAACTGATGGGAGAACCGGCACACAGTGGAGCGGGCGGATGGAGATGTGGCTGGGAGGAGGCATCTGAAGGCCATGGCTGGCTGCTCACGTCTCCCCGGGTGAACCGGGGAGCAGCGTCTCACTGCAGCACCCGGCATCGTCCCTGCTTTCTGTCCTCGTCCTCTTCAGAGGGGTGGGAGACAGCTGTAGCCCTGCAGAAACGCTGCACTGTAAGAGAGCACAGGAAGGCTTCAGCTAAAATACCAGTTTCTAGGTGATCTCAGCCACAAGGCTCAGTTCCCCCATTGCTTTTGAACTCGTTTTGCTGAGTCCCACGGGGCTGGTGCCTCCTGCTGTCAGAGGGCTCATGTCTCTGTCTCCGTGGGACAACCTCAGGGTCGTGCACTCAGCACGGCTTTCCCTAAATGTTCCTAATTACCATCAAACTTTCTCATTTCCCAAGGGCACAACCACCATGCAGGGACCAGGAGACTCCCTCGCCTCCTGGCCAGCCTGCCCACTGCCGGCTCCAGCTCCTTCAGACCAGCACCAGGAGCCCTGCCAGGAGCCGCCTGCCCCTGGGGCATGCCCTCCGAGCCCCCATTAGTTAGTGGTTGTCTTAAGCACTGCAACATTTGTAGCCTTATTCTTCCTAATCCCGCCTGATGTAACCGTGGCTGTCCTCATTAGCCACATAATTGTCTAGCAAACACAAAACAGGCCCTGACACGGTCGAAGGAAATTGGTTTAAAAATATGAAGCCGCGTTCTCAGATGTTGTGGAAGGGGGCTCTTTTGTTTATTTGTATTCACACGGCACCCCATGGAATAACGAGAGAGCGACTCTGCTGCAAAAATACCTATTTTTATTAAAGATCATCTTATGAGAAGGTGGGTTTGAAATGCCGGCTGGGGAAATCCAGCCCGGCCCCTGCGCTGGTGGAGGACGACTGCATCTCCACCTGGTCTCATCCTCTGCACCAAGGAGGTTCCAAGCAGAGACGGTGGCATCTCCCACCCATACCCACACTGGTATGGTTTCCTAAGGAGAGGTTTAGCCATTCACACCTCCGAGTGACGATGCCGGTGAATTTCAAAGGGGCTCCATCCACTTCTAACAGCAGATGATAGGGCTAAGTTAATGGAGGCAGCTGTAAGAAATCTAATTAACCTGCAGTGTGTTGTTTAATTTGTGCAAAGTTGTTGTGGTTACTCAGCTATAAACCCCATTCCCAGCTCTAATGACGGTGACTCGCATGGCAGCAGCGGAGAGCATCCTGGAGGTGGGCAGCCACCTCGTGCTCACCCTTGAAGGTGCCCTCAATTACATGCGGAGCGTTCCAGTCGTTGCCTCCATCTGGTTCTTCCATACCATTTGAGACACTTTCCTAGCTCCAGCCTTTGGAACGGGCACCTGTGCTGCTTCTCCGCCTGCTCTGGCATTCAGCCCCGGTGCGTGGCTTCCAAAAACCAGCCTACAGGACCCAGCAGTGTCAATCTTTTGATTGCACTAAAGTCCAGGACATGGGTTCAGGTCGCCTAGTTCCTACCACAGCTCTTAGGCTGTAATTATGTTCAAGGCTCTTTGCTTCAGTTATTTCTTCTTGCTAGTGCTTGGAGCTGCCGTACTGATCTTTTCTTCAAGCCTGAACTCCATGTAGCTTCCCAGGAGAGAGCCAGGCCTGTTATTTAAACCAATTCAAAAACAACTCCCGAAGGCCAGTTGTCCATTACACGATTTTTTGAACAGCAGGAATCAGCAGGGCTGATGGCAGCCAAGCTCTTTGTGTCGGTTTGGGGAGAAGCACAGAAAAGGGGATGGATGTCACATGTTAGCATCACTTCCCAGGTTAACCTTCCCCTAAGATCCTGGACCACCTAATAGCTCCCCTGCGGTGCTGCGCAGAGAGGCTCTGGAGCCTGCAGTGCCCACAGAAGGGTGATGCTGAGCTTCATTTCACACCACCTTCATCTCACACCCAAGCTCCACAGTTCCCCCACGACCACTACAAGAGACACAGACACACTCATACCCTGCAGGAACATCCCTCCCATGGAAGGAAAAGCTTTTAACCAGGTCCCAGAAGACTCCCAGTTGCCCGGTGAGGTGAGGTTTGCCAAGAAGGAAATTGAGAAGGAAGACGATCCACCTCTGGGGTCCATCAAAGCCAAGTGGGCTGGGGGCCTGCTGCTATGGGGTTTGCTAGAGTAGAAACATCCAGTACCGAGCGCACTGAGGTTCCACTCAACGCTGGTGGTCCAAGCATGTTGGGGATGTGAAACAGAAGAGCACTCATGGTAACAACACGTCACACCAAGCCCTGCTAGATCCACAGCCTCCTCCCTGCAGCCCGCAACAGCTCCCACTTCTCCCACTTGCATTTCAAGGGGACTTCAGCCCCTCTTGGCTGGTGGGGAACCTGGAGATCTTGGCTTGCTCCTCCCTGGGCTAAGGCTGTTCCTCCAAGCCAGCCGTGCCGGGAGCCCAGGCTCTTGGTGATGCTCAGGGGCTGCCCACTGGCCAAGATGGTATTCCTGGCAAACAGGACTCCCAGCAGCCAACCTGCATCCGCAAATGGGGTTCCCGGTGTGCAGGGACACAGAAGCACCCTCTGAGCAGGGGCAGCTCAGCCCCCACCAGTTTGAAGGACGGTCCAAGAGCGTGTCGCCATGCAAAGCTCTTGGCATTCCATCCCCACGCTGCTGAGCTCCACGGCCGTTCAACCCCAGGACAAAACCAGGTCCCTCCATGGCCAAGGGGAGAGGCAGCAGCCATCGAGAGGAAAAGGACCTCAATTTGGGAATTTGGGTTTTTCTTTTTTTTTTTTTTTTTTTTTTAAAGAATTAAAAAGTGGCAGCGCTAGCGAAGGGTAATTATCCCTCTGTTCCAGCTGAAATACAATTAAGGCAGCTCTCAACGAGCCCCCGGGATATTGTGGTTTACTAATTAACAAGCGGATATGCTGTGGCCCCTGTCATGGCAATTACAGCATGAGACAGGCTTCAGGAGCTCTAATTACACGTCAGCCCACGACACACGCTGCAATACAAATTAACGAGGGCCCGGGCTGGCGATGGAGGGAGTTTACCCAGCGAGAGGCTGAGCTGGGCAGCAGCGATGGGGATGACAGGGACAGGGATGGGGGGACCCAATGTGGCTCCAAGCCCGGGGATAGCAGTGCATGCTGTGGGGTTGGGAGGATTCAGGGAGCAAACTGGGAGTAAAATACCCCACGGTTGCCAAAAAAAGGTGCATTGGAGGAAGGAGAGGGGCTTTTACTTTGCGGAGCCGTGGTCTGATGAGATGAGTGGCATTTGGGATGACTGCAATGAATAGCAAGTATCGCATCTTCCACTGTTAATTCCCAGACCAATAAAGCTGCTGTTAAGAAAAGAAGTCAGATGGGAAATACCCAACAGGGTTTTGACTGCTGACAAATAACTAACAGGACTCCCAGAGCCAAGAGGAATTTTTCTGACAAATTGTTTATTGGGAAAAGTTACGCAGTTTCAGGTTGAGTTCAACTAATAGCTTTGGCCAGGTATGGAAAAAAAATGCAATCAGGATTTTTGTAAATGCAGTTTTGACATGTTGCATTTAAAAAAGCTGTTTCCTTTCAATGCGTATTAAAAAGATATAATTAAAGCAAAATACAGACTGCACACCTAATGAGGACATTTTGTTTCTGACAAAATGAAATGATATTTATCAGCTTTGCTGATATTTATCAGATTTTTGCTGGTCCCAGCCCAGCAGCGACACAGGTTTTCTCTGACATTAGTGTGCCTTTTGAATTTATTGCTCCTGCTGTCGCCACTCCCGCACCCGCCTGCTGCAGGAGGGACGGTGGGGAGGTGACGTGTTGGACGCCCCAGGCTTTGGCCACCAGCATGGCCAGCAAATGCTGCAGCAGGCGGGGTGGTTCTCGGGTAGATGGGAGGATTTGGGGAGGCTGAAGCGAAGCCCCTGGGTTTTGGGGCTCCCTCCAGCATCACGCGGGGGTGGGATCAGCGGAGCTCGGGGACAGCCCTTGCAGGGGAGGGGGTCTTAAGCCGTGGGGGTGCACAGCAGGTCCCTCATTTGCTCCCGGCTGTGACGAAGGGGTGAGATGAGGCAGGTGAGGGGGTTTCAGATTAGCCCTCTGCGGGCACATTGCCCCCATGCACCCTGGGGGGGAGACCCTGCCCGGTCCCTGCTGCCAGCACCCCGAGCACAAAGCCACCAGAGGCCACCTCCACCGCAGAGCAGTGGCAGGGGGAGGACGCGCACCTCCTCGCACATCGCTCCCAAAATAGATCTCATTAACCATCGCAATTAACACGAGCCGGGCCCTCTCTCCTCCTCGCTGCCCCAGCCAGAGCCATACATAAAAATAACTGTTTATTACACAGCGGGCAGAGCCCGGCTTATCGCTGCAGACAGGAAATTGTTGCACAGAAACTGCACGTTTCACTTTTAATAAGTTTGGCAATAAAACGTCTCGTCAAATGAGGCCACGACAGGGCGATAATGAAGCTTCCGTGTGGCCCGTAATTGCTTACTGCTCTCCTGGGGGCGAGTCAGAAAGCAGGGAGTGAGGGGGGAGCCGTATGGCAGCATCATCTGCCCTCACCTCCTTCTTCAGGACCATCTCTCCTTATTCTTGGCAGCATCCCTGGAGCACTGGCACCTGCCAAGACATGGTTGAGGAGGAGGTCTGTCCATGTTGGAGGGATACAGGCAATTCCCATGGAGTGGTGGAGGAGGAGTTGGAGGAAGACAGAGGTTGTTGGTGCTCCAAGGGAAAGGAAAATATTTTCTGCCTTCCAAACAAGACTTTTCAGCACTGAGTAGTGTTCAAGGCTGGGTAGGCGCTGTCCTACCCAGTCCCTCCATGTCCTTAGCCAGGAGGGGTACGGTCTCCTGGAGGTTTTGAATGAGTTGGCTCAGGATGAAGAACTCAAAGAGCAGGTACAACTGAAGCATCAAGGGTGTAAAGCAGGAACAAGGAAAACACTCATTGATCAAGACCCTATGGAGTCTCCTCATTTCTTCACAAAGGTCCTTGCTGATGGGAGCTGAAGAAACCCTTGGCTTCTGCAGCCAATGTTAACGTCCACAGACTCCTTGCCTTCCTGCCCTTCAGGTTTAAGGTGGTTGAGCATGAGTCTGGAACATGTGCCCGGTCTCAGCCTGGTTCTGCTGAGCAGAGGTGCCATGGACGGGCCAAGTGTTGGAGGATGAACCACTTTGTGCTCTTCAGAGGGGACCGAGGCATGGGAGAGGTCCCAGGGGGACCCCCTGTGCTGGACCTCTACTACAGAGCAAGAGGGCTGCAGAGCTCCGAGATCCATCGTGGCAAAGGCCAGGGAGCACTGCAGTGCCTATCTGTTCTGATGTCCTCAAGCTGGTGACCTCAGATCACTAGATCACCACTAGCTGCTGCTAGTGACATCTGCAGCCAGGCAGCACTGGCCACCCAAGCCAGTCCCTTGCAGCAAAGGATGGTGGTGGTGTTTCCAGGTGCTCTCTTCATGATGAGACTTTCTTTCTCTAAAGGAAACCAGGTCCAGCAACGGACTGGTCACTGCCCTGATCTGCTTCTGTAGCTCCCCAGCTTCTGTTTGATCTTCTAGATGGTGGGGGACACAAACCAGCCCCGGTGCAATCCCATTTGGAGTGATGGGAGCAGCTCGAGGGAGCCCTGGTAGGGTCCCCCAACCCATGGGTGGGTGACGGGCAGGAATCATGCAGCTAGCAAAGTCCCAGACAGTGAAGCAGTCCCTCATCACCCATGGAGGCAAAGCTGGGTCCTTGCTGCCTTCTCCAAGTTAACTTATCCCTGACCTCCTCATTCCCACCAGCCATCCATGATGGCACAGAGGGGACAGAGAGGTCCAGGGGGACACGGGTGCTCCAGTGTTGTGGTAATAGGGGACAAAATTAGACATGTCCAGGCTGGGGCTGGGAAATGAAGTGGTTTAGAGTCACAGCAGGAACGTGCTGGCGCTGTCGGGGACTGCTGTCCGCTGATGGGCTCCCAGGCGGGCGGGAGGCTTTGTTCACCCGCGGCACTGCTCTCGGGGAGTTTACCTGGAATTACTGATCCGCATTCATAAACATGATCACATTAATTGGCTGCCGCCGCTGCAGCCGCCATCTCCTCCCAGCGCTGGGACTTCATCTCCCTTCCCATCCCAAATGTCAAGATGTCTGTGTTCCTCCATCCGCTTAGCACCATGGCTGAGGATGGAGAATTGGCTGGAGAGGGGAAAGAGGCAGAGGACGGGTGAGTCTGCAAACCTGGAGCTGGTGACAGACACCCACTGCCACCACCTCTGCTCTGCAAAGCAGTGCCTTGAAAATAAACCGCAGACAAGGGGGACCACAAGATCTCCAAGAAGCCCTGCAGCCCCAGGCAGCAATGACCTGGGGACAGGCACCTCAGCTGGAGACCAGCTTTTATTGCAGGAGCAGCGACCAGGTGGCAGGAGAGGGACCAGCTCCCAGCCAAGGACAGAGCCACCCAGGCTGCTCAGCCTGAGATCAGGCTGGTGCTCGTCTCACTTGGAGTGGGGCCAATCACTCCTAGTAAATTATTCATCCGACAAATTTAGCCTGTTATTCTAGTCGTGCTCTACCCAGAGTTTTACAGATTTCGTTATTATTTCAAATTGTGCAAACACCGCAGAAACCTCTCCCGGGCTCTGGCGCGCTCTGCCTTCATCTCAGTTCCCAGCTCATCTGCCAAATCCAAATGGGATTTCTGCCATCTGGTGCCAAATGCTCCATCCCCAGCGAGGCCACGGGACGTCGTGGAGATGAGCGGCATCCCTATTGGGCACAAGGCTTCTAACAAAGAGAGAACCGTCTACCATGTGAGCACCATCTACTGATAACCCAGAGGTCAGTGGGACCAGAGGAGGCCACAGTACACAAATGGACCCATTTAAAGCTATTTTCACTTTTTTCCACCTCCGTCCTTGTATCTGGAACAGGGCAGAAAAATGACACCACTGTTCCCTTGCAGCCTGGGCTGTTGTGGCCTTGGGAAGCCAGAAAAAGCTTTTTCCCTTCCTCCCCATGTGCAGGGTGCAGCTAAAATTTCACACTGCCGAGGGGAATCACATGCCTCTCACAAAACTACAGCCTGAGAAAGAAGATCTCACGGAACAAAGATGAGGGGAGATGGATGGGTTTGTTATGGATGAGCCAAGACTGATCAGGCCCACGAGTGCAACAGCGATGTGTCCAGGGAGAAGCTGTCAACCACCTCCAGTGATAAGCACAAAATGGTCGAGGCACTTGGATCTCCCATTCCACTGCGGGGCGCGAGGGAAAAGAGCAGCCGGAGGTGCCACCTCCTCACCCATCTGATCTGGTGGAGAAATGCCACAGGCAACACAAGCCCATTTCTCTCACACCAGGGCTCAAGTTTGCTCCCACTTATGTGATGACAGTCAGCTCACACCCTTCTTAGGGGGAAAAAAACAGGGCAAAGAGCCCCCAGGAACCCCAAATGAACCATCCTCGAGAGCTGCGCTGCACACTTGCACCAAAAATAACAGAAACAAGTAGAAATAGCTACATACAAACCTGCCAGGGCTCCCTAGCAAGTTATTGTGGGACACTTGAGCTACTCTTATTAAGAGGAATTAATTAGCTAAACAGCATAGATGGAAGCAATAGATGCAAAACACAAAGCAACAGATTTAAGGAAGAGGTTTACTAGCCAGAAGAAAAACATAAAAGAAATAGAAAAAAATAAATCATAGGGTTATCTAAATCTTTTCTTTCTGACCAGGCTGAAGAAGCTAATGGGTGGTGAAAACCGGGAAAGGTGGAGCGTGAAAACACTTGTCCTGCATCCCCACGAGCCCCCTCGGTGGCAGGGAGAGGGCGATGCTCAGCACGGAGCCCCGGTGGGACAAGGACACACGTGGTGCCTGGCTCCCTCTGGAAGACTAGTGATTTTGTTGTTGTATGGCTCATCCCACCACAACAAGTCACAGTCTGCCCTAGGGCACACGGCCTCTCCAGCAATGCTAAAGCCACCGGGGACAAGCTGGTGGCTGGGGCTGCCTGTGGCCCTTCTCTGCTTCTGACTACCTCCACCGTTGCTTTTGTGAGCCTGGAGAGCGAAGCAACGAGAGGCTGGTCTGAAACCCTGTCTGCACCCACGTCTCGGCCAGAGCTGACCCTCCATGACCCTGTGGAGCACCGTGGTAGAGCCTGGAGGACGCAAACCTCATGCTGCGTCACCCCACCCCACCCCACCGGAGCGGTGCTGCCCCAGGCAGCGGCCTGAGAGTCCTCAAGGGAAGCAGGGACGCCCACAGGGTCACCAGGAGCTCCAGGGCACTGCAGCTGGGTACCCTGGTGCGCACCCCAAACTCCACCACCCCGAAAGGTCCCTTCCCATCAGGGCCAGCGGTGGGACAGGCTGGAAGCACGGACTGGAGCACGGACACCAGCACCGCGCTATACCCGGGGCGCCTTATAGCGAGGCGGCGGCAGCCCCGCCCTACCCGCGCTGCGTCACTGGGCCCCGCCTCCCGCATGCAAATCTCCCCT
>VZSZ01001968.1:175187-243949 GCA_013398815.1 Ibidorhyncha struthersii | reverse complement strand
CATAGCTCCTGCCTGGAGCGCCGGTGCCTGCACACACCGCGGGAGGCGGGGGGGGGTGGTGTATCGCGGAGGACGGGGGGGTTGCCGTGGATTGTTTGTGTCGCTTTTGACAGGGGGCCATGAGGGCTGCATGGCACTTATGCCCCCCTGTGCCCACTCCAGCAGCGATGCCTCCTGGCAAAGGACAGATGACCCCGCTGCTGCCCACCCCGAGGGTCTCCGCACCCACCCCGCAGAGCACCCATGTCCCCACTGCAGGGAGCTGTGCTCAGCCCTTGGAGGATCCCAGCATGCCGCAGGGTCGCAGCAAGAAGAAGAGCCGCAAGCACCAGCGGTTCATGGAGCGCCGGGCGCTGCTGGAGCAGAAGGGGCTGCTGAGCCCCCACCAGCACCTGGGCAGCCAGACCCCCGTGGTGAGGCCAGAGGCATGCAGCATGCTCACCAAGGCAGGTGGCATCATGACACCACGCTGTGGAAAGGTCCCTAAGCCCAAACAGGTTGTCTCCTCATCCCCGTCCCCATCCACCTCTCCAGACAGCATAGCCAGGCATCACGCCATGCTGCTGTCCCAAGGGAATGGCAGCTCTAAGGAGGTGGGGACATCCTCCCCACTCCTGCGCCCGGGCAAGTACGTGGCCATCGACTGCGAGATGGTGGGTACGGGTCCTCAGGGCAGGCTGAGCGAGCTGGCACGGTGCTCCGTGGTGAACTATGAGGGGGACGTCATCTATGACAAGTACGTCCAGCCTGAGCTCCCCGTTGTGGACTATCGGACACGCTGGAGTGGCATCACCAAGCAGCACATGAAGAACGCAATTCCCTTCAAGGCTGCTCAGGCGGAGGTGAGGAAAAAGAGAGAAATTAAAAAAAAAAGTTTAAAAAAGGCAGTTTGTTACCTGCTGACTGCGAATTGCGATATTTGGTGGCCTGTGCTGAGCTGCTCTGGGGCAGAGACAAGCACAGGAGAGGGAGCCTCCAAAGCAGTGCAGTGGGTTGTTTTGCTTGTTACTGCTCCATTCTTGGAATCTAAAAAACTGGAACTGAAGAAATTGAATTTAACATAAAATTATTTATTTTATGCTTTATTGGGGTTAGTTTTGCTGTACTGCTTGTCTAACCCTTGGTGACGCTTCCAGATCCTGAAGATCTTGAAAGACAAGATTGTGGTAGGACACGCCATCCACAATGACTTCCAAGCCCTGAAGTACTTCCACCCGAAAGACAGGACCCGAGACACCAGCCGGATCCCTGTGCTGAACCAGAGAGCAGGGCTGCCCGTTGGGGCCAGCGTTTCCCTCAAGAGCTTGGCCAGGCACCTGCTCCAGAAAAAGATCCAGGTAAGCACCAGGAACCTTGACATGGGGAGCAGTTCTTGGGTTTGCTACCAGCCTGTGTGGCCAGCCTGGTCCCCCCATCTCCATGGGTGCTGTCTGTGAGATGGAGATGAACTTTGTTCATCCTGTGCTCCCACCTGTGATCAACCTGGGGGAGCCCAGGACTTCCCAAGCCGACCATTAAGCATATCAGTAAAGCAGGGACAGGACCTGTGCCCTCCAGAAAGTGCTTAAGATGCATGTATCTCCTGGGTTGTCATCGAACCTTTGCCGTCTCCAAAAACCCCCAGCACTTGTGTCCTTCCGAGCAAGCAGACAAGGTGACCTGTTGGATTTTTGCCAAACCCTTTTTTCTAACGAGGTTTTTCCCCCTTTGCACAGGTTGGCTGCAAAGGGCACTCATCGGTGGAGGATGCTCAGACGGCCATGGAGCTGTATAGACTGGTGGAGGTGCAGTGGGAGACAGAGCTGGCCCGCAGCCTGCCCCCCCGCCCCCCCAGCCCCGTCACAGACCCCACCACAGACAGCAGCCAGTACATGGATGACCGGTACTGGCCCACAGACCTGATGGCAAGCAGCCTGTGATGGGGAGCAGTGTGTCCTCCACATGTTTTGGGCCATCCTGATGCCTCCAGCTACCAAAGGTGGAGGCGGCTGCTGACCTCCTTCCCTGGGGCTTGTGCCCCACGTGCTCTGCCCAGCCCCCGGCCCTGCTGCAGACAGCAGCGCAGAGGAGTCTGATGCCCTCAGCCCTGCTTGGGGAAGGAGAAATGGTGGCACTTGGACACTGGCCATCACCCGAAAACACTGTCTGCAGCCTCTTGCTGTCACACAGAAATAAATGCCGTGGCTGCGCCGTGTTCTGTCACTTGGTGCTTGGAGGCGAGCAGGGTCCTGGTGACAGCCTGGAGGAACCCCTGTGGGCGAGCGATGGCTGCGTTGGTGGGCTGGGGCTGCCAGGTCACCTCTGATGGCCTCTGGGAAGGGGATACCCCCATGGTGGGCCAGTGGCAATTGTTCTCATGGGAGGACTGAGGTGTCTTGCTGATGCCCAAAGGCTGCGAACTGTCCGGGGCCAGTTAAACAACCAGTTTCCTCCTCACTTTGTTTGCACAGTGAAGCCTGAAAAGAAAGTCTGGGTCTAATCAATGTTCAGCCTGGACAAGAGCACAGGACGCACTTACTTTTAAATGGACTACTCACATATTTGTTCAATTCCGAATTAAAAGCTGTTCTTGCAAAACCTCTGTGTGAGTGTTGCATGATCTGGTCTGGCAGCTCTCCAAGAGGGAGAGGGCAGGAATGGGGGTGTCATGCTCTGCCTGCGTCCCGGGCCGTGCCCCTGTGCTTAAAACCCACCTAGAACCAGAAAAGATGCTTGGAGTGAGCAGTTCCTTGGGGAATGGACTGGTCCCTTCCTCGCTGGGGCATCCCTCTGCAGGCAGGAAGAAAGGGGGGTGGGCTCAGCAACAGCCCTGTGGTCCAGCACTGCCATGTGCTTGGAAAAAGCCCATTACAAGAGAAAATGTCCCACAGTGTCATGCTCCAGCAGCTGGGCTGTCACAGCTCAGGGAGGCACTGCTGGGGTTTGCCCACCCTGTGACATGCTGTCCCTCCGCAGAGGCTCTGGGACCGAGAGCCGTGCCTGCTCTGCGGGGTGGGAATGATGCTGAGCTGTGGCGTGGGCTGCTGTGACAGTCTGGGGATGGGGTGATGCTCACCTGCAGTGGCTTTGCCCATAGGCTGCCGCTTCGTGGGCGCTGTACCTGTGGCTGCACAGATGTACCCCAGCTGGGTGTGAGCACCAGAGTGGGGTTTGGGGCTGGACATGGGGAATCGCATACTGCCCCAGAGAGCTGAACAGCCACTGTTCTAGAAAATCAGTATTTTTTTTTTGCCAGGTGCCTCAAGGCTGAGGCCACCCCTTTAGCAGAGGGGTCCCCCAGTCCCGCTGCCCAGGCTGTGAGATGGGAGGTGGCAGGAGGGGGCTGGAGGGCTGCCAGCACGCTTGGGGGCTTTCGGGAGCCCGGTCACAGCACAGTGCAGGTATGGCAGCCAGCACTGAAATGGAGTCCATGTCCCCCATGGCCAAGCTAGATGAGTCCTGGGCTTTTCCCAGTGGCCAGGGGGAGGGAAGGAGAGCTCAGCCCCAGCCTTGGGAAGCGGCCAAGGAGCCGGGTGACGCAGGCACACCTGACGCACACATCAGTGCCATTACAAGATGCATCTTGCACTTCCCATCTTAACTCCTCCCTGCCCGGCAGATGAAGCTGGGGACAGCGCAGAAACGCTTCAAAACACGTTGAATGTGTCCAAAAAGCCCTGCCTTTCTGGTGGTCCGAGCACAACCTTCCTTCAACAGAAACAATAACCTGGGCTGCGTCATGAGCTCCTGGTCTAGGCACTCTCCACCAGACCAGGTAGGAAACACGGTCCCACGGTAGGTCTTTAAATCCTGGCCATGGCAATTTGTCCCAGGCATGTTCCTGATGCAGCAAGCTGTAAAACCCGGCTGGCACCACCCTCCGTGTGAGCCTCAGGGTGCAGCTCAGCTGAGCCCCAGCGTGATGCTGTGCAACATCAGCAGGACCCAGTGGGACACTGGAGGGACCTGAACCTCATGGGGGCACCCAGGGGGGTGCAGGAGGAGCATGGCTGGCATAGGCTTTTCTCTAGTTCCTCCTCTCTGCCATTTCCATCTCTCCTGAGGTGGTAGGAGGGGAGCAAAGCTGTGGGAAAGGTGACAGGAGCTCAGCAGACAGCACCATCAGAAGATGGTGGCATCCTGAAGCCGACACAGCAGCACTGTCTTCTGCTCCCGGGAAAGCAGACCCGGAGGAAGGGCACAGCAGAGGGTCGCTTTGCTCATCGCCATATAACCTGGCCCATATAACTGCATTATATACTGGCCTATATAACTGCATTATATTATATACCCCCTCAGGGGGTACACGGGTTCATGAGGAGCTTGCATGGGGCACCCAACAGCTCCCAGCTTGTTTGTCCACCTGAGCCCCCCTCGTTGTCCCCCCAGCCCCCCCGTCCCACCACCTCGTAGCACCAACTTGCCCTAAGCCACATGACGTCTCGATGTGAGATGTATGTGTTGGGGTGAGGCTGAAGAAAGCTGCAAAAGGAGGTGGAAGGCCATGAGGCTTTATCAGCTTGTCACTCAGCCTGCCTCACTGTCAGCCAGTGGCGAGGGGAAGGCGTAATTCAGGGGAAAAAAAGCCACATTTTTGAAGTCTTGAGCATCCAAACACTTTAGTGAGACCCACTTCCAAAAGTAAGGCTCCAGGCAAGGGACAGATTTCTCTAAGTACTCACCCCCTGGGATCCAGGGTGGTTTTTTCCCTGCCTGCCCACGGCGGAGCTCCCCAGCCTGCCTGCTCGGCTGCCTGCACGCCCTCCTGGCAGCACGGTGGTGTGAGGCACTGGGAAAGTCCCAGGCTGCCTCTGAGAGCTTGTCCCTGTCACCACCACACTGATTTAACCCCCCTGCTGAAATATCCGCCCCTGCTTTGGGGGCAAATTTGAAGGCAGCAAGGCAGCTAAAGGCTGACTACCCTTTGGTGTTCATGTGTCCGGCAACCTTTGCTTCTATGCTGTGATCTCCAGCTCTTGGGGAAGCTGAAAAACAAATTTTTGGGGGGTCAGTCTCCATTTGCATCAGATTTGAAGGGCTGAAAAAACCCTGGTGTTGTGCGCTGTAGCCCCCAACCCCCCCAGGCAGGGTTGCTGAGGAGCAAACCCCACCGTGGATGATGAGGGGTGGTGGCAACCCACTCCCTGCTGACGAGGTGATGTTTGCTCTGAGTAACCTGAACGGCAACATTTGTCACGTTTGCACACGGTGAACCCTTCAAGAGCTAAGCAGGATTTTCACAGGTGTTCGTGAATATTCACCTACATGCCAGGGAGTTGCTATGGCTCAGAACAACCAGCCTTCGCTTTGGTTCGTCACCTGAACAGCCCGCTGAGCATCTTCAGGCGGGCGAAGGAGAGCTGGGCTGGCTCACCGTTTACGCTAAATTTTGTGATAATTGAAGAATCTGCAGAAAACTCAGCCGTTGTCTCAACGACCCTGAATAATGATTAACACAAACCCACCAATCCAGCAATGGGCTTTTTTATCAGAGGGAAAACATTGCCAAATGAGTTTTTTTCCAGCCAGCTGCGAGAGCAGGTAACTGATAAGCCCGTCATTGGAGTGGGGCTGAGCCAATGGGAGCCGATGGCGACGGCTTTTGCTTCTGTCTAGCAACAGCTTCTCCTTGAGCAGCAGACAGTGATTCAATGCTTTCCCTTGCTTTTATTGAGCTCCCCTCCTTCCTGCCCTCCTGCTACACAGGGGTTTTCATGGGGGACACTCGGAAAATGAGTTTCGTATGGATTGTCCATGGTTTTCTACATGTTTTCGGTGTCTATCCTGCACGGTGAGAACTTTGCAGCTGTAGAGTTGGATGTGTGCCCCCACCCTGCTCACATCCCAGGCTCTGCCTGTACACCCGGGGCTCTGCTTCTGCTGGGTGGGTGTTGGACACCCGCAGGGTGCTTGAAATAGCACCATAGCAGAACACCAGCTGTACCAGGAGACCCCAGGTCAGGGATGCATCTGGTCCTCCTGCCCCACGTCGCCAGTGCCAGGCCATGGTCCAGCATCTCTCCCAGCTGCCATGGGATGTTTGCATGGGGACCATGGCTGGGAGTGGCATCTCCTGATCAAACACATGGTTTGCTTTGATGCTGGCTCTGGTTATCATGGTACATGTGGTTGAAGTGCAACATAAGCCCCAAATGTCTAGGGGTGGAGCAATGCCGGTACCTTATAACAGCCTGAAGCAAGTCCCTAACCTGGGGCAGTCTGTCCCCTCACTGTGGGGACACAGAGGGATGATTTGCCCCATTTGCAGGCAGAGAGCGGAGGCTTCACTTGGATGACTTGCCAAAGATCAAACCAGGCACAGCAGAGAGAGGCTTCCCTGCGCCCTGCCCCTGCAGTACCCTCACCCACCATCACCCCTCTCCTCTATGCCCGAGAGTAAATTAGAAGGCAGAAAACTCGCAGCCGGCTATAAATTAAAATCTCAGGAGCCTTAATAACCCGCTTGGCCAGAAGAAGCGAATAGGTGTGATGTGGAAATGAATAGGCACATCTGGCAGCCGCTTAGCACTTTGGCTGCAGGAGGGGTGTGCGTGTGCATGTGTGCGTGTGCATGTGTGTGCGTGTGCGAACCGCCAGCGCAGCCTCACGGATTGGCTGCAAAACCCCTTCCCGACCAATGCCGGGGACCAGGGTGGCCTAGCAACAGCCTTTCCCTAATGAAAAACAAGCCACTTAAGCATCCTGACGGTCTGCGGATGAGAGGAAAAGGCACAATTCCCGGCACGCTCCATCCTCCCCAGGTAGCTGACCCCAAAGGGGGTTGCAGAGGCTGCGCTGGACAGGCTGGGGGGGGTACCACCCGAGTACCCGTGTGCCCCTCGGTGCCCATGCCACGGGTGTGTTGGGTGCACAGGAAGGGTTTGCTGCAGGCACAACACAAGGAAGCCCCCACAGAAGGAACCCCCTCCTGCTCAGTGGTGGGTCCATCCCCCTGTGCAGGCAGCCTGGGGGCCAGGCTCACCCTCAGCAGAGCAAGGGGACCCCCGCCGCAGGCACCCCACAGCCCTGCACCCATGAGCTGAGCTGGGGGCTGGATGCCAAGTGGCCCCGGGGACCATGAGCTGCTGAAGATGCCACCTTTAGGGCAGGAGGGGTTGGTGTGGTGCAGTGCCAGGGGCATGTGGGGTGCTCCCCAGCATCGCTGGGTACAGGAGGGACCAAGGGGCTGGTCACCACTGTGGTCTTGCTTGGAGATATCACCTTCCCGTGTCCCTGCCCCAGGCTCTCCCCTTCCCTGCCTGGGGAAAGGACTCTGAGGACAGGAGGGTCTGACACATGAGCATAAGCCTGTGCCTTATTTATGGCCTCCCTGCAAGTCAGCTCACAAAATAACTGCTAAGTTTACAGCCCGGGGGACCAGGGTGCTGGCCCTGGGGTCACTGGGCACGGGGACACCTTGCAGGAGGCAGGCTGGGAGCTGGGGACGATGGCAAAGGATACTGAGGCACAGCATTGCTTTTGGGCTGCAGAAACATCTCTTCCTTGGGGAACAGTGATATGCAGGTCAGCTCTCTCCCGGCAGTGTGTGCAATTCCCAGTAAGACAATAGAGGCAGAGGACCCAGCTCAGCCCACCTGGCACTGGGAACAGCAGCAGCAGTTTCCTCCATCCCCAATCGCTCCATCATCCCCAGGAGCTTTAGGGTCTGCATCAAACTTGTGGTCTTTCAGCCTGCTTTTCCCCTACCAGCTCACCCTGGGAATGATGGAGAGATGTAAGAGCACCTACGGTGGTGTTTAAATTTTCTAATTCAAAAGGGAGGTTTTGGCTCAGCTGAAAGCACAGCCCGTGCCTCCAGCCCAGATCTGCCCCACAACAGATCTGCTTGCCCCGCTCTGCTCCCACACACCCGGGGGCCCCTCGCAAAGCATTAGAAATAACTCNAATAACTCTTTTTTTTTTTTTTTTTTCCTCGGGTAAGAAAACAAAATATTTTCATCTTTCCAATGCCACCTGACCGGGGCAGAGCAGCAAGTACGGTATGCCCCAGGCCAACATCTCTGCCACGATGGATGGAGCGTGGCAAAGGCTCTTCTCTGGGTGGTCCTGATGGAGAAAATTAAAAAATAACGGGAGTAAGGACGGAAAGCACAAAACGTGACTTCACTTTTCTGGGCTGACCCCCCCGGGCAGCTCCCCCCCCCTATTTTGACTCCGTTTCTGCCCTTTCCATGTTTGTGCAGTCCCGGCTGTTCACTAGATGGTGCCCTCGGGCTGCTGGTTTCGGAGTTATCCCCTCTCAGGCTGGGGGACGGGGCCCGGCTCTGCCCCGCGCTCCCAGGCAGTATTTTAGGCAGGTCACAAGCACAAAAGGAGCGTGAGAGCCACTTGAATCCCGCAATTAAATCCCTACGCGTTTTGGGTGTTTCAGAGTTTGGGTCTGGTAACACGCTGCAAGCACTGGCCTCTCTCCCATGTCCCGGATCTATCTGAATCCTTCAGTATTTTATATTTCTACCACTGTGAAGGTGCTTTACATCACCAAGACAGGAGGAGAAGATGGGATAGCAAAGAGGCAATTCTATAGTGAATGCATGCGAATAAAATAGCAACTAACCATCCACAACCATCACCAAAAAAAATGTGTACAGCCGTAGTTCTGCAGCACCAGTGCAGGGCGGAATGAGAAGGCAGACATGCTAATGCACATTAGTGTTACTAAGGGGGTGTTTATTCATTCAGAAATGTAAATCAATGGGCATATAGCAGCATTCTCTGTCTCCGTTAGGGAGGAGCACTGCCACGGAGCAGGAGGATGTGATGGGACAGGGATGCAGGGCATCCGCAGGGCTGCACGTGGACCCAAGGCAGGAATAGCCAGGGCTGCTGCAGGTCAGCACCAGGGTCTGTTTGCTGTCCCGGGAGGTCACTGTTTGCATTTGGCCTTCACCTGGCCAGGATGGAGACTCTTTCCCTTTTATTAGAAACCACTCCTTATAAGATGGGGATCCCAGATGCGAGTGGCAACTTCCAGGGGTCAAGTCACACAAGGCCGCTCTGTGGTTGGTAGTGTAGGACGTGCCAGCATCCCCCTTAATATTCTAGTCTCTTAAAATAGCAGAATTATAGAAAAGATCAAAGTCAGAGCTACACAGAGCAGCCATTTTAAGATGGCATTAATATGCAGTTCTGGGTGAAAAAGTTGCTCCAAAAATGGTTTCTTGTTGCTGCTCATCTCTGCCCTGCCCCAGGCAAACCCTGAGTCCTACTTGTGCACAGGGACCCACACTGCTCCAGGTCCTGTAGAGCTGTCCACGCATCAGGGTCTGAGCCACAAAGGCTAGGGACTGCTCCTAATTTAATTTTTTAATTATTATTATTTTTATTTTTTGGTGGGGGGGGAATACTGGGCAGATCAAGCCAGAAATAACATGGGAGAAATTATGTTTGCCTTCAGCATCAGCAGCTCAAATGTCCTGGGGGGAAACACCTCACCAATGAGACTCGAGGAGCTAGTGTCAGTGGGAGGCAGGAATGGTCCTCTTGGCCTCTGGCATCATTGGTTCCAATAGAAAGACGTAAAAGAGAGCAAAACGGCACTCCACGGTGTCTCTCATTTTGGGGACAAATATGGAGAACGGGCACATGAACACAACGATTGCCTACAGCGCCTGCTTTTGATCTTCCAGGTCTCCCTCGCTGGAGAAAAGCTTGGCCAAGCCAACCCACTAAATTAGGAACTCAATCCCAGGTACCTCCTTGGGGGCTGCTCTTCAACAATTGGATGATGCTCCTGCCTTGAGCAGACACAGGTTCATTCCACCTCTAGGAATGGCACCTTCCTCCCCGCTCACTCCCACCCTCAGAACCCCTCACGTCTGGGCAGGAGACAGACCTGCCCCTTCGTGCCCGAGGACCTGACAGTCCACTGCCTTCAACTCTGCAAATAAAACCCCATGTTTAGCACCTAAGTCCAGTGTCAGGAAAAACACTAGAGGTGTAAAACTACACATCTTTGACATCTCTACAATTTACCTTTGTGTGTAAGTACAGAACATCTCCTTATGAAGGAGTTGGTTTTGTAGCACATGCTACATTGAACATGAATGTGTTTTACATGTTTACTTGTAGCTCAGGAGAGAAAACTTGCAGCAAGGAACTAAGTCTCTACCTGCCTGCTCAAACAGGTGAATTTTTCATTAAGAGACCACAAAAATTGTTAAAGGTGTCTGGTTTTGCCCCATTTCGGCAGGTTTCCCAAGTTCGCAAAGAATTTAACAGAGAATAAATCCATTAATTCATACTCTGACGAAGGAATATGGACACAAAGAGGGGAGAATCCAGAAAGCTGTTCCCTCCATCCTGGAGCCTCCCCTGCTTCAGGCTGTCCTGCACGGATGCTGGCCGGGATGAAGCAGGCTAAACCTGAGCCCCAGTTTGCATCCCTGGGGCACGGTCCCTCCTGCGGCCCTCCCAGCTGTGCCACAGTACCAATGCCCTCACCGAGAGGCTGACCAGGGACTGCAGCCCCGGTCCGGCCGGGGATGACAACTGCCACTTGTCCTGAGCGGTGGGAAATGCTTGGCACAGGCAGGCTCTGTCTCCTCCCAGAACTCCTCTGTTGGCACCAGGCAAGCGCTGAGCCCCCCGGGAATGGATGGGGACAGTATGTATGGGGAAGAGACAAAAGTGAAGCAGCTGATGGGGAATGGGTTTAAGGGGAGAGAGTTTTCCCTTGGACTTGCCTCTAAATGTGTTCCCCATCTCAGGCCATCACTGCCTCCCCCAAGGGACCCATTTCACCTCCCGACAGCTCTGTGCATGAGAATTGCTGCAGCAGGAACCCACGGAGCTTTGCCGGGCTCCACCAAGGGATTTTGGGCACACGTTCACTCCCTCGCTGGGAGCAGGCACTAGCTACGAAGGCAGGCAGACAGACAGCTGTCCTTCAGCCCCCCCAATAGCCTTCTGAGGCAGCGTCAGGATCAATCCTGGCTGCCTGTGTCCCCTGAGCCTGGAAAACACCCGTGCCAGGACCAAGACACCAGGACACTACTTGGCCTGTCTCTCCGTCGCTGGGAGCGGGGCTGACCCGCTCAGCGGATCCCGATAACGGGCCGTTTTGAGCAAGAGCCTCATGAAACCGCCTTTCACGGGCAGCACAGAGAACAGTTGTTCCCAGGGCCAAACCTCCCTCTCCCCCTCTCCTGCCACAGCTGCTCAAAACCCACGGAGCCCGTGGCAAAAGAGGAGACGTGGGAAGGGGGATTTACGGCTTGCTGCAAGGAGAGCCATGCGGCAGGAGGAGCCGTGCCGAGGCAGGGGTTTTGGGGGAGAGGGCGGCATCAAGGCAGGGCTGTAGCTGGCTGACGCCAGCCCCGCTCTGCGGCCTGAGACCCTTCCAAGGTGCCGGCCGAGGTACAGATGTTCCCATTGTGCATCTTGGGAGCCTTCTCGGAAAACTCCAACAGCTTCGTTCCTCAAGCTGCCTTTTTAGCTCCAGCTTTCGGGTTTGAGTTTTTTTTCTTTTTAAATCATACACATAAGTTTGGACAAGAGCCTTCTCGCTACTGCATTTCTTTGCCTCGTACCAACCCCCCAGTGTTTTAAGAGCTCCCTCCCTGCTTTTTGTGTCCCGTCCCCCCCCCACCTCCGCTGCTGCCTGAACGATCGTCACCATCCCAGGGGAAGGCACTATTAGGCTCTGGTGCAAAGCAACCGCTGCCAACCACAGCCTGTTTGGTATGGCAGGAGCTGGTTAGCAGGGTAAAGTGGACCGGTGGAAAGGCAGGCGATGCACCGAGGATCCTGCAAACCAGACCTGCTCCAGCACTGCCAGGCATTTGATGCTAGAAGTGCACTGCTCCCTGATTCAGTTTTCCCACCACCAGAACAAGCAGCGTCATGGTGGGGAGAAGACATGTTTGCAAACCACTTTGAGATCCTCAGTTACAGGGGTTTTATTCCCACCCACCCCTCAGCCCCGGCTTCCTATGGGCAAAAGCAGCTAAGCAGGGACAAGAAGCGTGATGTGCAAGAGGGATGTTAGATCAGCCCTCAGACACAGCAGGAGAGGCCGCTTTGAAAAAATGAGTTGAGAATGGAGGTGAAAAATGATCGAAGGATTTTGGGAAGAATCAGCCTCTTAAAGCAGGATCGGGGCCAGGAACCAGAACTGCAAGGTGCCTGTCTGTCTCTAGCTCCATCGCTGGCCAACTTTATGGCATGGTTGGTCCCTGCAAGGAGAGGTACTGACCAAAGCCTTGTGTTGAACCTATAGGTGTGAGCAGAGAGGATGATAAAACCCTGTTTTGGGACCTGCTCTGCTCCTGCATCTCACCCTGTCCTTGCTTATAAATAATTTTGGCTGAGCCACAGAGCCTTGCTGGTTCCCCATGGCTGAGGTTCCCAATTAGCCTCCAGGTCCAAACACAACGGGAGGGCAAGGAGAAAGCCCTGCAGTAGTACTCTCAAACCCTCATCCTGGCCTGAATCCTCTCTCAAGTGCAGCATCTTTAAGGTTAGTGGTGGATCCAGGTGTAATTTAGTTAGGAAATACAGCTTAGGAGAGGGGAAATTACCCCATCTCTCCTGGCCAGCACTAGCAGCTTATGGAGAAGTGGGCGATAAATGAGAATCAAGTTCCAAAGAGAAACAAGAAAAGCAACACCACTTAGAGCCAGAAAGCAAATGAAAGGGCACATTTGTAACAGGAAAGATGTTTACAGCCCACTAGCAGCAAGAAAAGCCATGGCTTTTAAAGGGAGCAGGGGCAGAGGGCATCTGTCTTTCAAAACAATCACGAAAGGGAATCTGAAAAGCAAACACAGCTTTCTGAGACATTAAAAAGGCAGCAGCCGGTGGAAGTCACCCTCAGATCACGAGGGCATCCAGAGCGGGGATCACATCAGGAGGCACGCCAGCAGCGGGTGACACCCAGGCTGGCAGCGGGAGGGAATATGGCTCCTGTGAGCCCTTTGTTGGCCACAGACTGACTTGGGAAACTACAGGATGGGGGTGGGGGGGTAATTTGCTCCAGCAGATAGGCTCTTCCTTATCGGCTTCCTCTTCCAGGCACAAGGCCCTCAGGGCTGGTGAGCCAGCACATCCCTGCACTGTGTTGGTGGCAAGAGGAGGAGGGCAGCTTGGGGCCAGCACCAGCGTGGTGTTGACTTCACACAGCTCTGCTTCCTACGTTCCCTAAAAACCATGGGGCAAAACCGTGGGGAGCTCCCAGCCAGCCCCCTGCAGCCAAGCCCCCATCCCCAAGCCCGCTGGGGCACCAAGCTGTAAGCACAACCCAGACCAGCGTCCACTGCTGTCCAACACAGGAACTTGGGTCTTACAGAAGTTTTTTCACAGCCTGCAAGTTGCATTTAAATTACCCAAAGCGGAACTTCCACCCCACCACATCCATCTTCGAGGTCTCTGTTCCCGCCAGGAGCTCTGGCCCATCCACTTTCCCCTTGTGATGTGCACCCCGGACATACAGCGTGGGCACAGCGAGGTGCCAAGGAAAAGGGTTTCAAAAGTTGCCTCGCTAAATAGGGAATCACTTAAGCAAAAGAGGAAGGCAGGGAGAGCCCCATGCGACAGCTTTGAGACGTCAGATCTGAGAAACTGAGAAGCACCTGTAGGATTAAGGAGCTGAGCAGAAGCTTTGAGAGCACCCTGAGCCCCTAAATGATGAATAGGAGCCATCTCCCTTCCTCTGACACCTATATCCGTTTTGAAGTCTTGGCTCATATCCTAAAAAGCTAACAGTTTTAAAGAGAAACATAGAGAGAAGGAAGCATTTTCCAGCACTGAGTAGGTGAGCATGCACATCCTACTGCTGTTCATTAAAAGCAGCTAATAATCTCATTTTTTTTCCCAGATCAGATAAAGCGCTGTGTATAAGTAGATAAGAGGCTTACATACCCAGGAGGCTCAATTAATGTTCTTAGTTCACACAGCCTCAGGTAGAAGGCATTGCTGACCATAGGCTGCAGCTACCAGCTGTTTAAGAAATAGCTTTCTTTTAAGTCCTTATAATCTAAAGTCTTTTATTTTTAGGTATTCCTAGCACTCCTCATCTCCGCGGCACTTCAGCGCAGTTTTGCCCGACTCTACAGGTACTGCCGGCCATATACCAGCAGCCTCGCAAAAATTATTTCTCTTGCCTCCCCCATCACCCGAACCCTTACACAAAAGGAAGAGGGCCCTGATGAACCTGGTCTTATATAGCCCCGCTGCGGAGCCGGGGAGGCTCAGCTGTGCTGGCACGAAGGGCTGCGCTGGCCCACCTGTAGCCTCTGTCCTGTATAAAGCAGGAGCTGCCTCTAGTGCTGTTTTAAGTGAGCATGTGGGAGCCCGGTGTGCCTGGGGGAGGGATGGGTTGTTTTCCTCATCTGAGCCTGACAGCTGGTCAGCCTTGTTCACTCCCAGGTAGTTTTAGCTATTTAATCTCCTGCAGTCATATCAGAGAAGAAGCACTTGGGGATCTATTTTTTCTTCTGGAAAAATCATTTTTTTTTTCTAGAAAAATAGTGAGTATTTGAGCTGGGAATGTGTTTTTTAAGGAATGTGCTGGGGTGTAACTCCCAAGGAGTTTCTTTGTCTTCCAGAAGTGGCTTTTAGGCTGCGCCCTGTGCAAACACCCCATGCTGGGGTATCGGCAGGTCCTTCAGCTACTTAGTGCTTTTTTCGTCACTTGCTGACTGGAGCAGCAGGGTTTGGGTCTGTCTCCTTCCTAGGGCTGGTCAAAGGAGCACAGTGCCCTTCACTGCTGAAGCCAGAAGGACAGATGTAGCAAAAAACCCCAAAGATGTCCTTGAGCTGCTGGGGTATGGTCGTGGGAGAGAGCTGTGCTGTAGAAGTACTGGTGATAGTAACGATACACCACCAGTACTGAGAGCTATAGATGCTCAGAGGCACACCTGGGGCACAGCTGCTGTGAGCAGGACCGCCATGGATCAAGGGAATAGCAAGGATCAGCAGAGCTGGGCAGGGCTGTGGTCGTGGCTGAGGTTTGCAGTGTGCCAGCCTGTGCCCCTGTACCTCCCACCCTTATGCCTCCACATCGATGGGTGACAGAGCGTCCTAAATATTTACAGGGTGAGGCAAGTGGCCTAAGTGGAGGATGCTGTGCAGATGTGGTCAGGAAGCACAGCAGTGGTGAGCAAGGGGTTCTGTTGCCTCTGGGACAGAGGCACAGCTGAAGACCTGCCAGCAGCTGTAGCCCACCCCTCATCCCTCGTGGCATTGCCCAGAGCACTACCTGTGCCCTGCCCGTGTAACATGAGTGTCTGCCTGTTTCTTCCCTCTGCTTGAGTTGAGGCTGTACCCTGACCAAGCCTTCCAGGCTTTGGTCCCTTCTGGCATCATTGGTGACCACAGGTGAAGATGACTTTCAGATACAAAGGCTTTCAATTCTCAGCCCTGTCCTCCTCCACTAACCCACCCCACCTTGGGGCTGATCTTACTCATAGGTGGGTGAACCTGGCACAGAACTGTGCAAGTGCTGAGATAAACACTGTGTTTCATCCCAAGGTGAGGTGCACTCTGTTCCTATGCTCCTGGACACACCGTGCTCCCAGGTTCATCCTGCATGTCTAAGCTGATGGCTATTTCCCAAACCAGCACACACCCTTTCCCTCCCGCCCTGCTGCTCTCTGCCAGCTCAGCCCTCCTCTGGGACTGCACGGTGTCTGCATAAAACAATGTGGGCCAAGCTCTGCTGGCTATGGTGGCAGGGAGGCTTCAACAGCATCTGCGCTAAATGGGCTAGAGAAGATTAAGTGCTCTCTCTGCTCCTGAAAGGCCCATTTAATTCACTTTCACCCTCTCTTCCCCCTCCCCCAGACCTCCCTGGCATCCAGGACACAGGGACTTTTATTACACCACTGAAAACCTTGAAGGGGACTGATTTTCTTTTTTTTTTTTTTTTTTTTTGCCTGTTCCACCCCTTAGAGAAATGTCTCTCTCCTCTGACGGGCCACCAATCTTACGTGCCTGCTGTCACGCACAAGCGGCTCCAGCCCCAGGACAACCTTCCAGTGGGTTTGCTCAGCCAGCATCTGCTTTGGGCTCAGATGGCCCCAAGAGCAAGATTTAAAGCTTGGCAGTGGGAAGGGCTCTGAGAAAGGATGTGTTATCAGCCAGGGACAAAGATTGTCTCTTGCTAGTTGTTCCCCTTCAGTGTTTCGGAGGGACCTGGCAGAAGCTCTGAGGTGCTGGCAGGGTGGCAGTAAGATGGGCAGGAGGGTGCAGCCGGCACTGGGATGGGACCAGCCTGGTCTTGGCTTTTTCTCCTCTGTTTCTTTCTGTGCTGGGCTATCAGCTTGCTTCTTGTCAGCCCTTAGCACTGAGCGCCTGTGGCAGGGCACAGCTGCTTGATGAAATAGTTGAAATTCCAGAAATGTCTGAAATTAATTCAGCTTCCTCAGTTTGTGCTGGGGATGCTGAAACCCACTTCACTCCGGGTTTGCCCTACTGGAAATGAGCTTTCCTCTGCGTTGCACCAGGACCGGCCATGCAGCTGGGCTGTCTTTTTCTTAGGGGGGAAAAGCAAGCTGTGGGGAACACGAGGTACCACGGGTTTTGCCTGCACATGTCTCCCTCTGGCTCAGGTCAGGAGCAATTTTGCGGGTTCCATGGGGCCAAGCTCTCCCTGGTGTAACAGCCCGAGAGGGAGCAGGAGCACAGGTAGGACTTGGCCCACAGAGCAGCAGTCACAGCTCAGCACCAGGTGAGTCTGCAGATGTCTGAGTTTAACTGGAAAGGGGCTAGATTCCCCACCGGAGCAGACAGCTGCAAAATGTACTGGCTGTTAAATACTTAATTGAAAAACCTCTCCAGACCTGCCTCATTAAAACAAACTGGGAATCAAAAGCTTCCTCTTAAGAGATGCACGAGCAGGGAAAGGTGTATCCGCCTGTTTGGGGAGTTCCCCATCTCAGAGAGGCTTCCCTCTATTTGCTGCCCTTTACCAGGAGGGTCTTGGATTAATCCTGCACCCTGTGCCTGACTTTGAGATACTGCTTTGTGTCCAGTGCCCCTTAAGCCCCCTCGCGAGAGATGCAAATGCACTGATATAACTGCACAGCAACTCTGCA
Organism: Ibidorhyncha struthersii; assembly: GCA_013398815.1. Lineage (NCBI taxonomy): Eukaryota > Metazoa > Chordata > Aves > Charadriiformes > Charadriidae > Ibidorhyncha > Ibidorhyncha struthersii. The sequence continues at coordinate 226,913 of VZSZ01001968.1, read as the reverse complement.
CAGCTGTAATTGCAGCTTCTGCAGCGTACAAGAGCATCTGCTGCCACTGCCTCCCAGACCTATTCTGAGCCCTTTGGGTTAAGCCAAGATTGTGTCCTTGCAGAAGTCCATGGCAAAACTCCAGCTGAGCTAAAAGGTCTCAAGTTCCTTGTTTGGAAATCTTGCTGTAGGTACAGTAATAAAAACAGTATTTCTGAAAGAAAATCAAACGCCAAGTAAGAATAGTATTTTCTCCTAAAGATGCGCCAATAATGAGAAAATCCTCAGTCAATAAACAGCAAGAGAAATGCTAAGCTGCTAGAAATCAGGTGGGGCTGTCTCCAATTAGCCTGTTACCATGCGAATGCAGCACATCTGGATTTTCTTTTGTTGCTCTGACATTTCTTTTCCAACAGACACAAATGTCCAACATGTCTCTTTTTTCTTCTCCGAGACAGTCCCGCCTTTCCCAGCACTCAGTCCTCTGGCAGATGTGCTTCCCTACTGTAAGCGGGTGAGGTGCCAGCCTGCACTGCCAGGCTCTGGAGAGATGGTCGTTTACCCCAGGGGAAGTCTGGCAGGTGAATTTAAGCTGCATAAGAAGAGCAATAGGCTTTGAAAATCTGAACCTGAAAGGAATGTATGCACGTGCTGCTGCAAACCGTCACCTTGCCAAAATATAGCTGCCCCCTCCCTTGCCAGCCGGAATGTGCTGCTTTGGGTCAAGAGCAGCCCAGACACACTGGTGCTGCAGCACAGCGATGTCAACCTGTCACCCTAAAGCAAATCTCGCAGCCCCCAGGTGATGGGGGCGTATGGCATGTGTTCTGATCTCCGCTGTACGAGAAAAGCAAAGATGTGAGTAAGGCAGAGTGAAACGAGGCTTTGTGTTTCAAGACAACTGCAGGCTTTGAAGATCAAGAACTCTTCTGTAAGGTCCATGCCATGGGCTTACCCAAAGGCTGCTGTAGACACCTGGCTCTGCCACGGAGGTTGCAAAGGGGGAATTTTCCACTCACCACTCAACAAGGTCCCAGGGGAAGATTCAGGCTATGAATAAGGGCAGAACTTCAGAACAGGCCAGCACACCCACCATTTGGACAAGGTGTGTTGGTGAATATCTTCCCTTCACTCAATAGAAATGGGGAGAAACCTGTCAGCCTATGGGTTACTAAAGACTTTTGCCTTTTTCTCTTGTCCACTGCTTGAAAAGAAAACACAGCTTTCTGCAAAGTGTGTGTTTATTTGAAATGAATTCTTGAACTCCTTCCATCCGTAGGTGTCGGACTGCAGGACATCTGCGGTGTTAAAGCTGCATTGCTTGCTCTGATGCGACACAGGTCAAACTTTCTCGATCTCTCAATCCAAACACCCTCTCCAATATTTGCTTAAAAAATCACTCTTTCCATGTCCATTCTGCCAGTCATTTCTCTTACTGGAATCTCTTATAGTTCAAGTGCTGTCAAAAGAAGAAAAATTGCCCAAATAATCTTATTCCCTAGTGTTATCACACACCGGCTGCTCCATCCAGGATGTGCCCACAGTAAGGCAGAGCTAGAGTCGCCAGTAATAATTACTATTATGGCGCTGCTAAAAGCCTTAAAAGGCATGGTGGTTACGGGCAGGAAAAGCTGCAGCTAGCAACTAGGTCCAGTTTATGCAAACATAACCTGACTCACAAAAGCCGTAGTCAGATGAAGAGCTGAGAGCTCCTTCTGTCATCCCAGGACTCTTTCCGGCTTTTGCCGGGCTGGCCAAGCTCTGGGATGAGCCGTAGCCCAGACCGTACACTGTACCAAAGCACGCTGTGTGCGTCCCAGCAATGCAAGCCCCTCTGGTTCCTTCCCTGAGGCCAGCCCAAGCTTGTGCGCACACCACAGACCCCTCTGACCACTTAACCAGCTGCAGGACAACAAGCAGGTCTGAAACCCGAGCAGTGTTGACCATGATTAGGAATGCAAACCTAACGATGGATTGCTCTTCAAGTAGCGTGCTTGTTTTCCAAGCCTTGGTACACATGGAGACTATGCTTTTATTTCCAGATGTGTCCCATCATGTCAGGGCTGGGGAAAGCAGGGGTATCTACGGTGTCTTTCCCTGGGCACAGTCCCTCAAGCCCACACCTCACTCGTTCATGCTGTCTGTAGCAACAACAACCCTCCCAGAGCTCTGGCCATTCGGAAACAAGCTGTGTCTGACCACGTTTTATAAAGAGATAAAACCCAGAGACTGCTGGAGAAAAGGAACCGGAGCTTCCTTTAACACCGCAGTACATACTGATGTTCTCCTGAGCAACACCTCTGCCTAGAGATACCAGACAACACATCCAGCAGTCATTGGGTGATGGAGAGTTAATGCAGGATATGTGCTTGTGTCCTGGCCAGGCTGTTCTTCTTGCCCAAGATCAAGTACAATTTCTTCTGTCCCTGCCTTTTTGAGGAAGCAGAGGGAAAGCAGGTCTCCAAGATTGAGACTTCAGAAGACTGCGTTCAGTTCACGTCAGAGATGTGACAGCATAGTGCCTGCAGAAAGGACAATCTTGCTGAGCTCCCTTCCTCCAGAGATCCCTGGTTCCTTGCAGCAAGGAACATTATTTTGGCAGTACTTTGTTCCCACCTCTGTTGCGCATCTCTATACTTTCCCCTCATCTAGGGCAGAGCTCTTGGCTGGGAGATGAGGGAAGGCAGCTGCCAGCAGTGACAGCAAGACTTCTGCACCACCGTGCGTCTCCTAAGGGAGAGAGATGGAGGTCTGGGGGTGGGATATTTAGGGAAGTATTTGGTGGATAAATGTTTCAGAACCACTAACTGAGCAGGAGAGGAGCTGAGTTTTGATATCCTAAAGCACATACCTCCACTTTTTGTCCTGCTGATTCGCTGCCCATCTGCCCCACCCCAGGCAGCCAGGAGAGGAACGAAGTGACCACCTCCATGTGTGCATGCAGCAGTCAGAAACTGTCGGCTGGTCACAGAGGTGTGTGGTTTTGCTGTGAATTCTGTAAGCAGGAGTAAAAGGTGATGCTGAAGGCAGCGTAGCACCCGGGGCAGAGCCTCGCACATACCTGCCTCCCGTGTCCTGGGGGCAAGGCATCTGGGCAGGGTCTGCAGTGTCTCCCCATGTGCTGTGTCACGCTAAAGGCTTCCAGTTCACGTACACGAGGGGACAGCTACCAGGACACTTAAACATACCGCTGCCATCTCTCTCCCCAGACATCCTGGCTCCATCCTCTGCAGGTTACCATGGGAGCCGCGAAGCTCTGCCAAAATTCGCACCTTATAAGAACTTCTGAGTGGAAACTTCGAATCTGTGCAATTTCCACACTTTAAGCAGCAATGTCTCCATCCTTCCCCCACTTCTCCCAGTATTTCATTATCTTACAAATCCACAGGTTGGACAGCACGCCCCCCCCAGTTCTATGCCTGTGCCCTGCAGCGCTGCGCTGTGCCTTCCCCAGCCCTCAATGGAGCCACTGATAGCCATACCTGGTTGGCTTTGACCTCCAGTTCAGCTCCTCAGAGACCCTGAAAAAGAGACACTGGCATTTCCCCGATGTATATCTAGGAATAAAGCATTTCAGGAAGGCTACACAACCCTGGCCCTGCCTGAGAGGTGCAATGGGACCCAGGTGAGGATTTGACTCAATCCTCAATCTCTCCCCAGAGGTGTAGAGCAAGGACTTTCCTGAAGCAGACATTGCTTTCTCCATGCTGTGGGTACAGAGACCTCACAGTTACTTATCTCCAGCCCAGGCCCTCCATCGCTTGTTGGCCAGCTCAGGGGCTGGTCTAATTTAGGGACTTTCTGCATGTGTTGTGTGACACCCCATGTCCCCTCCTTCTTGCCCCTGGCATGCCCTGGAGTAAAGGCACGTCCGGCTGGTTCACAGGCTGATGCTTTCGGCTTTATGCTAATGGAAAGGTTTCCTCCACAAGGCAATTTTTTTCCTCCGGCCAGTCGCAACCAAAATCCAGTCCTCAACTTAGCAAGGACAGAGCAAAGGTCTTTGTATATGACTTGTGGGTTCTGGCTGGCAAATCTTAACATCATATACGGTTGTTGACTTTTCAGGTTTACAAATGTACAAGTCACACATTTTGTAGACCAGCTGGTGGGAGGTATTTTCTTTAAGCTCTTTGAAAGCCCCAGTGAAGAACAGGGAACATTTCTTGTCCCCAGGCTACATACTTATTTTATCCTTAAATGTTCTTAGTAAGTATTCACAGATTAAGTCTCTAATTTTCTTTAGGAGTGAAGGCGAAGATAGATTATAGATAGCAAGGGCTATCAGCAGAGACAGGAGAGCACAGCTGAGATCCTTTTTTGATCACTACAGGGTGATGCAGAGAATTTAACAAGCCGCATGTTGCAAGGTGAAAATTCTACAGACCAACATTTTGATGAATTACGTAAAGATTTATATATACATATTATACATGTATAAAAATGCATATACAAACACACGCATATGGAGAAAATGAGCTTAGCTAATGGTTGTGCCTGGCACTTACGTTGCCTCCATCATATAAAGAGCTTAGCATGGTTTATCAAGCTGTATGAGAGCACTTTTCCCTCACCATTGATAAATGGGGGTGGTTGTTTTAATGTTTCATAGCAACAACTTGAAAGAGAAAGCGCAGTGCCCAAGTGAAGCTGCTGGCTAACTTGGGCAGGCAGGTTTATTGGAGGCTGGCTAACACGGCAGAGTTAATGCATTTCTTCCATCGGGTGCCAGGGGGACTCTTTGGTGACCATAGGCTGCCAGAGACCCCATCTTCCCTGTCAGCCCAAAGGCAGCCTTTTGTGGAGAGGCTGGTCCTTCCCTAAGAGCTGGCTTGTGCTGATAGCTTCTTACTGAACTTGCAAAAGAGATTGACAGCATCTGTCCATCCCGGCAGATGCTCCTTGGACCAGCCTGCCAGTGCCTGGACAGGTAGGAAGCAGCCTGGCTTCCAGTGTGACCAGCAGGTAAAGGTGACCTCCACACTCTCTAGGAGACCAAGAAAGTTCTTGCCTTGTGGATAAACATCCCACAAATCAGTTTCAACAAGGTGATGCTTGGATTCTCTGGAAATGCCTTAGGAATCCATCTGTGAGCTTGTAAGGTGTTCATCCCCTGTATCTACAATGTAGTGGAGTCCAGCCATCCCAGTCCTGCCCAGTTACCCATTGTGCTTTGTTCTTAAACAATCAGCAAAAACCAGATTTTGTTCCAGATCGTGCCATTCCTGACAAAGCATGTTGGTTGGTGGAGTTTTGGTGCCTGGAGGTTCAGCCTAAGCTGCTTTCACTTTGGCACACCATCAGGAAGTCGAGCGCTGGATTTCCATGACTGATCACGGCCCAGAAGAAGGTCTTCTAACAAATGAGCAGATGAGAGACAACATCCAGCAGAGTCAGAGGAGAGGCAAGGGAAGGAGCAAGCACCACCACGCACGGACCAGGGTTCCCCTAACCTTGGGGGATACTACTCTATCACAGAGATCACCTTTCCATCAGTCAGCGAATTTTATGGTACCAACGGAATGAGAAGATATCGTTGGTTCTGGCCTCATCCTTACTGTTGCCTTTTCTCAATTCTAACAGTTGTTCTTTTTTTCTTGGTTCCCCTTTTCCTTCCCTCCCTGTCTCTTCTCCCTGTGCCTGCTCCAAGCCATTGCTTCTTAATTGCCTGCACGTATTTTTTTAAATGAAAGGGCTATACAAACAGAACCCCACTAGTGCCAGGCTAAATTCCTAAAACAAGCTTTCTCTTCCGGGAGGAGACCCAAACACATTCACTCATTGATTGGGCTGCTAGCTGATACTCAGCTCACCCCCCTCCTCCTGTATTTCAGATAGGTTTTCTTTTTTATTAAACTTCTCTAAAAAGACCAACAGATTGCCTGTGAATGACCACACAGTAGAATCCTACAAAGCTTCCATTCATGGCCAAGAAACTTGTACAATCCCAGTGGTGCAACAGAAAGACAGCTCTTTATAAACCAACCTGAGTTAAAAGGTCAATGGCCATAAACTCCCCCTCCCTGCTTTCCTGCAGGGTTTGGGTTTTTAATAGTAATCAGTACTTTTTACTATCATGAGGGATAGGTCTTTTGAAGGGCGGGGGGGAAGGGTTATTTTTTTTGCTTTAGGACTGCAGGGAAAGAGCTGTATCATGCTGAGAGATGTGCCTCAGGATCCCTCCACTGCAATTCCCTTTAGCCAGTGGAGCTCTTGGCTGGATGGATTGGTTTGCAATGGCCTTGGAAAGCAGGAGGGTGCTTTGGCTTGAACTTTGACCGTGGACACGGTCTCTATGACCAAGAGCAGGCAAGTTTCACAGAATCACAGAATCGTCAGGGTTGGAAGGGACCTCTGGAGATCATCTAGTCCAACCCCCCCGCCAGAGCAGGGTCACCTACAACAGGTTGCACAGGACAGCGTCCAGGCGGGTTTGGAATGTCTCCAGAGTGGGAGACTCCACAACCTCTCTGGGCAGCCTGTTCCAGTGCTCCACCACCCTCAAAGTAAAGAAGTTCCTCCTCATGTTAAGATGGAACTTCCTATGTTCAAGCTTGTGCCCATTACCCCTCGTCCTATCAATGGGCACCACTGAAAAAAGACTGCTCCCATCCCCCTGGCATCCTCCCTTCAATGTTTCCACAATGTCAAAAGTCTCAGTACTTCCAGCAGCATCATCTCCACTTGATTGTTTGACCTTCCTGCCATGAATAACCTGTTCTGGCTGCCTGAACCACTTTTATCCTTCTGTTGCTTAACTATAATGTACAGACAACACGTCTCTTAAAGGCTCTACAATTTGCACTAACGAAAGGCCATACAACAATGCCTGCAAAAGGGCAAAACAAAAAGAAAACAGGTCATTGTGGACAGAACACCCAGGTGGCCTGTGCCTGTGTGGCTAGCTAACACCTGTATGGCTCTCCAAAATGGCAGAGCTATGATATTAACTAGGTCTTTCCAAGAGACCCAAGCGGAGAGGCAGGTAGAGCAATTTAGCTTCGCTATATGTTTGTAAACACCAGCACTACCTTCTCCGATCAGGTTCCTCAGCCAGAAGGTTATGAAGAGCCTGTGGACATTGTTCATTAAAGCATGTGGTGGTTTCCCAGAGAAGAAAGCATACGAGTAGGCTGTGCTCTGCTCAGTCAGGACCACTGAGCCCTGTTAGCACACAACCCTCAAGGGTTTGTCCGAGTAGAAACAACCTTTGCCACCATCATGGACTTTTAGGAATTGACCTGGATACTTTCATATCTCTGTGTGATACCTGTAAAATGTAACTGATTCTGAAAATGTTAAGTAATTCCCTTTCCTAAAAACACCCTAAGCCAAAAGAGACAGAGTCCTCCATTGCAATGAATAAGTCATAGGAGCGTAAATAAGAGGACTTGCAGCTGAAGTGTTTATGAATTGAGCAGGTATTTACTGTCTCAGAGACACATCTTTATTCAGGAATTATCAGGGAAGGACTACAGTTCCTCATGGCAGTAAGGATGGATGAATGGCTGGGTCTGGATGAAGGCAGGTGTGTGCCCATGCAAGTGTATGCTCAAGTGAACTTCAAAGGCGTCAGCACACAAAGATACCCACTCAGAGAGGTGGGAATAAAAGGTTATTTAAGTTCTTCCATTAAAAAATATCATTCTTCAATTATTTTAGCATGTTTAAGATGTTTAAGCCCTCATTAATATCCTTTAAATCTCCCTTTCACACACACTGCAAAGCCTTTCAACGAAGGACTCATTTTAATGGACTTAGAGGTAATCTTGTTTTTTAGCAAATAAAATAAAGGTTTCACTAATTAAAAACGTTACAACATTTAGACTGGTCTATTCTTTCCACTGCTTTAATTAAAAGGCATCTTGGGGAAGGTTTCGAGAGCTGGATCCAAGTTTTATTTAATAATCCTAATACTGAGGCCAAAAAGGAACAAGCTGTTCTTGAAAGAATTTCATCCGGGAGATGTAGACAGTGGGAAAGACTTGGCTTAGCTATGAGCCACTAGTTCAGGTGGTCGGATCTGGGCAAGCCCTTCACGAGAACAATGAGGGGGTACATGAAGCAGAGACTCTGTTGCCATGGAGAGCAGGGTTAAAATAGTCGTGCTTTTGAGTTCAAGAATGACGAATACACTTCTTAGGTCCCTGGAGAGCAACAACAGCAATGGCAACTCAAGCCCCATGTTGTTGACTACACATCCCATCAGCTATCTGTTGCCTGTGAAGAATATTGTCTTGTACCAGAGCTGCCTCCCTTCCAGCTGACCTCGCAGCGTGCTTTGTACGCTCATTTGACAACCCACACCACCCCTGGTAGGCAGTTGAGGTACAAGCTAGAGGAGCACAGTGGAGATTTGGTGATCCCCGTGTGTTTGCTGAGAAAAGGCAGGTTACCTGCTACTCAGGTTAGCTGTCTGCATGTGACGGCGCGAGCGCTCCCTCCAGAGCCCGTGCTGACTCCCACATGCTCTGGGCTTGAATCAATGTCTTGGTGGACAGCAAGTATGGTTTCTTTTGTGGAAAAACAGATAGCAGAGGTTCTTCTCCTTCCTTTTTCCCTTCCCTCACCCAAACTCCTTTTGATGAGCACCTATTTTGCACTTAAAATCAGTGAAATGATCGAGGTTTGTAAGAAAGCCTATGGTTATTCTCAAGGGCTTTTTTTAAACACAGATCCCTGACCCAGTTAGACATGAGCTGGCACAATGGAGTGGGATGGCCAGCTGCCTCACAGCAGAGAGGCTGGCAAGATGCAAAATTCAACTGGCTTTGCCACTAGGAAAATTGCAGTGGCACCACACCCTGCATCTCCTCTTCCTTCTCCTCCTCCTAAAGGTGCTTGAACAAAAGACTGAACCCCAGTCTGCTTTGCAACAAACACCCTATGGCACAGTGCTGCTCTCTGCTTGACCCCAAATGCTGCTACCTCAGCTCTGAGGTGCTGGAAGGTATTAGGTTGTTGCCAAACAGCAGGGAGGCAGAGAGGTCCTGGTATCCACATAGCACACAAGCTGATAAAGAACAGCATCCTAAGGGTCACTGCTTTTGTCCCTTTCAGGGAACGGGAAAGGGCCAGGCGCTTGCTTTTCCCCATGGCAGGTAGGAAGTTGGACTAGATGATCATTGTAGGTCCCTTCCAACTGAAATCAACTTAAATTATTCTATTCTATTCTATTCTATTCTATTCTATTCTATTCTATTCTATTCTATTCTATTCTATTCTATTCTATTCTATTCTAGCATCTAAGCCTGCTTCCTTTGGCTAGTGCAGGAATAGCTGGAGCTTTGACTCCCACCTCATTCTAGCAAGAAGAAATGGGTGAAGCCAGTTGGTGAAGACAAAGGCTTCTCTGGCACTGACCTAAGCAGATTCCCATGGCTCTGACCATGGGAGGGGGACTGCTCTTCCACCTTTCAGCACTGAATGCCTCTTCCACCCCTGGCTGGAGGAGCCCTGAAGGACTTGTTTGATCTTGGGAGCATTTTACAGCCTTCACCTCGCTCAGCACCTGAGCCGTGAAAACATAAAGGACAAGATGGTGGAAGTCTGAACTTTGGATTCAGCAGAGCACCTTGTCACTAACTAGCATAGAGGGTCTCTAGTTTCACTTACTCGTCCTTTCTAGACTATAAAAGCTATTTTCAAAGCCTGGCCTCGTGTCTTTATTAGTGTTGAGCAATGACAACACTTCCCAGCTCCGTCACTTGCATCCCTCCCACACATCTGTTAAAGGACCAGCAGCAACTGTTAAAGGGTGCATGAGACATCTGCCACTTCTGGAAAATGTTAACATATTCCTGTCTGATATGCTCAGCTAGCCTGGAATTATTAAAAAAAAAAAAAAAAAAAGGAAAGGACTTTTCCACAAGATTTCTGGGAGGGTTCTGCAAAGAGGAACTTGTTGTCAGCCACAGCTCATGACTAATGTAATATAAAAAGCGTCTGTTTGGCAGGATTTTAGGCAAGTAACTGCTTCAGCAATGAGGGTATTATTTTATGTGCAAGGTTATATTTAGCATTTGTAGACTGCAGAGTCGCAAGAAAATAATTGCATCAAGGAAATCTGGTGGAATCATAAACCATGAGAATGCAAAGCCTGAATCATCTGAGCCCGCAGGAGCCTGGAATTTATTCAACCACAGCTCACAGCAGCTCATCCATTTGTTGGTGTTTGGGGTATCTCCTTAGCTTTAAAGGAATTTGTGCTTCTTTGTTGATACATTTACTAAGGCAATAATTGCAGCATGTGAGAATGACTGAAGCTGTAAAATAGTTTATAGACCCTTAGAAAACAGACTTCAAACTGTCTCGTTTTGAACTATACCTCCTCCTCCTGGAACGGGTGCATCTGAAAGCTCCAAAGATATGAATCCTCAGGAATTTGACTATTGTTCAGATGTGGTTTTCCACATGATGATTCACACCCTCCTCATTTTGGGCACCCTGGCGCTCAAGAGATGATGTGTCCCTTGCTTCTAAGTATCAGTCTAGAATACAAAATGCCCAAGATGAGATGGCAAAACATTAGGCTGTGACAGCCTCACCCCCTGCCACCCGCAAGTTCCTCTTGTGTCAGCTAAAAGCCTCCCAAAGGGCCGTGGAGATTCTTGTGGCTCCTAGACTTTGCGTTGCATACGTATATGATGTCGGAGTTGGGGGTGTTGTGTATATTGACTCTTGCATTCCCATATGGCAGGACCGTAGATGTACAAGCTGGATGTTTTGAAAAGAGGGGAGAGCTTTGAGATCAGCTGGGACAGGAACATGCAACAAATTCTCTGACCCGTATCTCCCTCTGTCAGCTCCAGACCCCTTCTTCTTGCCTCTTTCCATACACACGCACAGTGTTTCCCCTCCACCTCGTAGGGCAGAGAGCCCAGGACTCCTTCTCATTCTGATTCAGAAAATCCCACCACATCTCCATTCAGCCAGGTTGGCATCCCCGTGCCAGCTCAGCCATCCCCAGAAACAACATTCAGCTTTACAGCTCCTGTGAGTAAGCTGTAGTGATGTTTTGGACACATAAGAAATCTGAGTGTATCTGCAAAGCAGTGCTGTTGGTGGAAGCCACAAGGAAAGCTGAGAGAGAATTCCTTCCACACTCTTGTATTGTATCTCAAAAATGGTCTGATATAATGATCTCATGTGCAGTCTTTAAGACTCCTCAACAGGTTGCAGTTGGCTAAGCTGAAGCCTGTCTGCATTTTTAAATTAACTAGATAATTTATTGAGTCTTCAGTCTGGTTGCGCAGTGTGACGGGTCAGGGATGATCCTGGCAGTCACTGATCTTCTCTTTTCTAGCACTAAAGGCACATGTTTATCCCAGGGCAAGTAGGACATGTGAACGGTGCCAAGGGTTGTCTCAGGTAAATCTGGCTTGCAATAAAGCCATAATGTCTCCTCTTCACTTCTGCGTCTGAGCTGAAGAGCATAATGGGTTTCAGTTACTTTTATTTGGGCGGTGAAGACAAGACCCTTGTCACAGCATCTCAAGGGACAGTTGAACACAAACTGTCCATGGCTCCCAACCTCCCTCCAACTGAAGGGCACGTATCATACCTAAGAAGAGTCTCTTTCTTCACAAGTCAATACACTGCCATAGTGTCCTCGGTGAGCAGGAAGGAGGGATGGGGCAAAAGAGGGTTTCAGAGAAAGAGATGAGAGCGGTGGTGACATTTATTTCAAGACCTTCACGATGAAAGTTTCCCCATGCTGTGAGGACTCATTCATGCCATTTCAGAGCTGGCGTTCAACCAGGGATTAATCCGGTGCAGAATGAAATCAGGCATTATGAAGAGATGGATGGTTGTAATTGAAATAATAACATAAATATAATTGAAATATAAATATATGTATGCACACACACACGCACACTGTATAAAACCTCCGTGGAAACAACAATAACCTTTTAGCTCTGCAGGCCAACTAACCTATTCCTGTAACCGCCTCTAATCTGTATGTTTGCACCTGGGGTTCTTTAAGGAAATGCAGAGTTGTAATTAACTGGGGGTGTGGAGAAGTCAGATGAGTGGGATATTCACACTGCAAGACCAGAGCGTGAATTTGCACTAGGTCACAAGCATAAAGAGAGCAGGCGTGCCAGCTTCATCCCAAGAGATCGTTTTACGTGCTCTCCATCATCAAATAGCCACACATTGCAACTCACAAATTTCCTCCAGTGACCGTAAAGCTTCTCAAAAAACTTTACTTCTGAGTTAGTCATTCAAAAAGTTACTCTGTGACATTAAAAAAGACCCTTGGATTTCATTAGACTTCTGCACAGCTTTAGCAGCCGTGAAGCTGGTACCAAGCTGCCATGAGACGTTACAGTACCTACATTGTTGGTGGGAACCTTAGGGAAAGAGGTTTCTGGACATGCCCTAGCGTCCACTTTCAGGTGATAACTTCTTGGCTAATAAACACATTTAAAACACAAAATATGAATTTCCCTTATTGCTCATGACGGAGTGGCTGCCAAGCATCGGCAATTAGGATTATGTCTGGAGAGGGAAGGGGCTTAGCCAGCGCCTTTGGATGTTCAGCGCAGGAGTCTTGGCTCCTGGCTGAGCCCGCTCTCATGTCTGGCTGGAAGGGCTGGCTGGTTGTGACGCTTAGGTGAAGCTTTAAACTGGGCCTAGGTCTGTCTAGAGGAAGCAGAACTCCCCCCCAGGTTCCCGTGGCCCACCTGCTGGGCAAGCGGTTCCTTCTTTTTCCCTGTTGACAATACTGTTTCTCGCCTGGCTTTATTTTGGGGCTGAAAGTTGTCTGCAAAATCTCCACGTCCGAACCAGCAGTGTCAAAGGTGTTCAGGAGGCTCCATGAACAAAATCTAGGAGTTTATAAATCTAAATCTCCAATCAGTCTAACGCAGCCCACAAATGGCTCTTGTCTGTCCCTCTCTTGGACACTGCAGCCCACAAAGTGGCTTTTGAAAGGAGATAATGTTTGTATTGTTTGTTAGAAGGATTCTCTGTAAGCAACTGAGACATCCATAGCTACCTTAAGCTAACATCATGGTGTGGCTAGCGGGGCAAACGTCAAGAATTTGACAAAGCAAGTGACAGAGCTGAGAATAACGTGGAGGCTTCATTTTGTCAAGGCGGATGTTGCCGTTGGGTGGAGGTGTCTGGTGTTGTGTTCTTGTCAGTGACAACTTTGAAAATGCCAAAAAATTGTCATCAGTGATTAAGCTTCCTCACGCAGGGAGGCTTTGGGAATAGCAGTCAATGGCTTTATAATTAGCAAAAATTACTGAGAAAAGAGTCATTTGGATGCTTCTTTTTTCTCATCAAAGACTTTCTGTAAGTCCCCTTCTGAGCTGGTCTGTCTCCCAGCCCAGCCTTGTTGTGGTGACAAGGGACGACAGACCGCCTCAGATTGCACAAGGCAGGATGGATTCACACTTGCCAATGTGTGAATCATATAATGACTAAAGAAACTCCACCGGAGGCCGCTCCTCCGAATGCCAGTCAGCATTTGCATCGCACCTGATCCTGGCTGGGTGGTCAGTCACGGGCACGGTGTTCCCTGCTGGGGCTCAGCCCTGCCAGCTAAAGCAGTTGATTGTTCAATAGACTTGGAGCTGGCTAACAGGTTCTAGAAACTCTCTTTGATCCTCCCAGCCTGCAGCCCAAAGATCCGAATGTAAAAACTAGGACTGCATCAGGACGTTCAGCTCTGAGCTGGTCCTGCTGGACTGAGCATGACTTCTGCGCCTGGTACCGTAAAATCCTCTTTTCTAGCTGGATCACATGTGTGCAGCCAGAGGAACAAGAGCCTGGCAATATTTAGAAGCAGGGTTTCTGGCATTTTAGGCACAAATTACACTCAGGAAATAGAGCTAGTGTGGCTTGCATGCTTAGCTCCCTGCCATACGTGAGTGAAGGCTTGTCCAGCACATCCTGGCTGATACGCAGAGCGTGCAGAAGCCTGAACCTTTCCTTCTGGAGCTGATGAGCCCAGCTGAGCCCCAGGGAACTGTGACAGATTCACACCCCTGCTGGATGAGGCCCCGCGAGGATGTGTAACACCCCTTCCACAGGCAGATTGCATACATTAGTGTAGGAATTTCTCAGGAAAACCCATTCATAGAGAGAGCTGGCTTCTATTTAGCACACGCCACATGACACAAGCTGTCATGAGACTGCTGGCTCCTATGGCGTGATGAAGACCTTTTCTTTCTTGAAGGAGTCTTCTAGGATGGAGGAGATTTTATCTGCTCCCCCCTCCAAAAAAAAATTCGCCATCGTTGTGTCTGCAGCTATATCATCCTTCCCAGAGGGCTGGACACACTCACCACCAGTGAGCCTGCTCCCTCTAGTATGGACCCAGGGAGTGTCACCAAAAGCTCGTGTGATGAGGGTCTGAGTGAATGAGTGCGAGGAAGCTGGTGGCACTGCGCTCAGTCGTTGTGTGCTGACCCTGGACAATACAGTGACAGCCAGCAGTGGGATGCTGAAGTCACTTGTTAGTGCATAACGCATGCGCTCAAACACCCCCGGGTTGCACTTGGTTACTTGGATGTGACTCCATTGACCGCAGGGGGAGCTGTGATGGAAAGGGGAGCAAAGCAGACCCTTGGGAGAGGGACGCAATGTCCCAGTTGCCATCTGCCATGTGGAAGTGGCAGATACAGCTTCTCCTGCATTCAACAGCTGGTCCTGTAAAACACACCACCGAAAACGACAAAGATCTTGAGGGCAGGGGCCCCTTAGCAGAGAGCACTGCCTGCTTGCTGCTTTGGAGTGACACTCAGGAGAGGTCCCTAGAGCCATCGGTGGAGCCTGGGGCTCCCACCGGAGCCAGTGCTCAGCTTCCCCAAGTACCGCAGCCTCCGGCGAGCCCTGAGCAGCATCCTGCCAACAGACCGGAGCTTCTTAAGGCTCAAAGACTGGAAGTGTTGTTCCAGGCATAAGGCAGCAGTGTTTTAAGCTGCTGGTCCCCAGGGCTTTCTCTCGCGAGCTCTGTGATTACGTCATGTCTCCAGTGAGGTCAGCGCTCAGCTATCGAGATGGAGTTTCAACTGCTCCCAGGCTTGCAGGCGCGTTCTCGCCTGTGCAGGATGTGGCCAAGCCATCACCAGGAGGGTGCAATGGGATTGTCCTTCCTCAGTAGTCCTTTCTTCGGGGACCGGCTTCCCCCCGCATGCCCGAGCAAGTCCCGTGGTGGGAAGAAAGGGGCGCTTGTTTCTTGCCTACCGTTAATAGAAAGGCTTGGAAGTGTAACCAGAAATGACAACTCGAATGAAATGCGATGCCTCCGGAGGGGCCCAGAAGGCAGCAAAGCGGTGCCTTCCAGCCACGCCAGAGACCCCTTTCTCCCCCTCGCCGAAGAAGCAGTCAGCTTGGGAAATCTTGTTTTCACAAATGTATATTTTTCCCTCTAAAAACAATAAATGGTGTTATTGATGGGCAAAGCTGAGGTCCAATGTGGCCACACACTGTGAGGTTTGGCTGGCTTCCTCTGCTGTCACTATGCTCTTCGTTTCTCAAGGAGACTTTGGATACTTCCTTCTGCTGTGAGGGCCACACATACAGACAGAACAACCCATTGGAGGTTCTTCTATACCCCATCCAGTCCTATCCAGGACCCGGGAGGCGCAGAGGGGCCCAGGAGGATGAGACGCTGGCCCCTGACTGTAATGTGTGTCTCCAACTCCTTCTGTCACTGCTGACCTGCAAGAACAGAGCCTGCCTGAAGCCTCAAGCTCCAGTCCAAGCTGATCAACCTATTTCTCAGTATTAAGTTTCAATTGACGAGGCTGTAAATTCCTTTGTATGTAGAAGTGACCATCCTCAGAGGAAGAAACAGCTCTGAGTAACGGCTGCTATTTCAGTCCCACATACTGCATGGGCTGGGCTGATTTAGAGCCATCCTTATCTTCCAGGTACAAGTGATTTGAGAGCTTTGTTGAGCACAGATGCTCAGGCACAGGTCCAATCTCATCTGGACAAGGTCTGAGCAAGGAAGGAAGCATTGCTTAGTGTCTGGCTTGGACAATGCTTAATTCTCAAGACCTGTCCTCACAATTTTCCCCCAACACTGTCTCTAACTAGTAGTTGCCAAAAAAAAAAAAAAAAAAAGGTCAGACCCTAGACAGATGTTAGAAAGGAAAAATTAGAGCAAATAAATAGTATCTGGCTTTGTATCAGGAATCCGAACTATGAACAAAACCCAACGGCTGGTCAACATTAAAGCAAACATCGGAGAAAAAAGCGGAAACTGGTCAAGCCCTTGATCTCTCCCACACATCTGCAACACCAAGCTGCTTCTCCGATTTACATCCCCTCCTGTCTCTCCCAGCTCCCATGCGTCACGTCCCCCTTCACACGCTGACCGCCATGCGTGCGCAGGCTCACTCACACACACTCGTGCTCACACGCACCCTTTCCCCCCGTCCCCCCCCAGCCCACGCTGCTCTCTTGGGTCAGTGCCCTGGCTGCCATGGCATGGATGCTGCTGATTCACGTGTCGTCACCAGCAGCTGCCCTCCCACAGTGCCCCCATCCCTTGGATCTGCTGCGCTGCACGTCGCTGGCACATAGCGGAGCCAGGAGCATTTACTGGTCTAAAGTAGGGTACTGGGGCAAATGCCCACTGCATACCAATGAGTGGAAAGCAGCCCGTGAGCAGCCGTGGAGCAAAGGTTTCCTATTCTCTTTTCTTGGCTGCCGGCACATGTGGGGCAGCGGGGATGTGGGAGAGGAGGTAAGGAGTGGCGTGAGCCAGAGACAGCAGTAGGAGCTCTGTGGCACTTTGGGATGAATGCTAAGCAGACCCCACCGGGCGGGAGTGCCCAGATGAATGGGATCCTTTCACATCAGCCTGACAGAGGAGGGATTTCATAGTTCTCCGAGCAGCACAGAGCTGCCTTAATCCAGCAGATACAATGCCCTGCTCATACGGCTCAGGAAACAAAATAAATATGTTCTTGCAAAGACATCACAATGAAGCTTTTAAGGACTCAACATGAGAAGGCTCTACCTGGTTCTCGGGTCTCCTCGCATATGTGGGAGCTAAGAGCCAGGCTTTTTATTTTCTCGCTCTCTTTGCTTTTCTCAACACTTTCCTCCACCGCTGAACCCAGTCCTGGGGTGGAGGAGGAGTAGAACATTTCCATATAAGCTCTCTAAAAATAAACAGAAACAGTCACCCCCAGGATTGTTCTAAAGAAAGCCATCACATATACACAGAAAAAGTAGAAATACAACCAATGTTGAAGGTGAAGTAAAAATAACCCCAAAAGACTAGAATAGCTGAGGGGACTGTGCCTGGGAGGGACAGAGAAGATGTCTGCTCCCCACATCTAACATCTCTGGTGTCTCTACCAAACAGCCGTGACAGCAGCAGCAGGATGCAGTAGTTGTGACTATAGGATAACCATGGAGTGAAGCTCATCGTGAAGGACCAGGGGTTGTTCCTTCCACCTTCCCTTTAATCTCACCTGCAAGCAGGGATGCAGCAGAGCAGCCCAACAGGGTGCAGTGTAGCAATACCCAAGCCAGCCTGTGTCAAAAAGCAGCCGTGGAGCTCGAGATGAGCTGTTTGCACTGTGTCTCAGTCCTGCAGCAGGGACACTAGCCCAAGTCTGCAGGACTACACGCTGCCACAGCTTGGCAGAGTCTGGTACCCAGCAAGCTCTGAATGGCTTTGAGACACTTCCTCCACTTCCATCCAACCACGGATGGAAAGGAGTCTTTAGCATTAGTGGCTAACCCAGCTGCCCACCTCTGGCCACACATATGGCTTTTGATATTCTCCTTTTGCCCTGTGATGTTGCTGCAGCAAAGAGCATTTACTCTGCTGTACAGGTGATCTATGGCACATTTGCTGTGCTGCATGGGGCTGGTTATGGTGCTGCAGTCAGGGCTGCTTGAGTACATCCTTCATTCCTGAGACTGCCCTTTCCCAGGTGGCACACAGACTTGAAAACAGACTGGGTGACTTCAACCCAATTATGGTTCATTTCTTATTTCTGTGATGGTTTGGGTTCCCAGCTGAAGGTTACCCTTGTTGTGCTGGGAGGGGATATATCAATATCTCTGCTAGGAGGTAATGAAGGCTCTTTCAAACACTGCAGCTGAAATCACCCCTGGGAGTGGCTCCCAGGAGATGGGCTTACAATACCCAGAGGTGATGACAGAATTATACCAGGTATATGGGATGTGTGACCACCGTGTTTGGCCATCTGTGCTGTCCCTTTTGTGGAAGACCAGGTATGTGATGTTACTTGGGCAGCCTTTGGTGCCTGTCTGGAACAAACTGCAGAGTGCAGGACTCTGTGCTGTCATACATCATCTTGGGAAGCTGCCTGCTTGTTCTGCACGTGGCAGGTACCAAAGAGCAGTATAAAACTGTCAAATCCATTCCTGAGATAAAGAGTTTGTGTCAAGCTGATCCAAGCATGTGGACGTGAGAAATGCAGAGGGGTTAAGGTTTGAAGACCAGAACCGGTGGCTTTTCCACCGGACCTCCCTGCATACACCCAGGCCATAAAATGTCACCTGGCAAAACCTGCAGTGGCGGAAATTGTTCTTCCTATCAGTTCCAGGGTTGAGAAGAAATGTACCTTTTGGGGACAAAGCTCTGCCTTCCAAAACGCTCGCAGCCAGCTCTCCCACTGCAAGATTTCTGGCCAAATTTTGCTTTCCCAAAGCATTAAGCTCTGTCAAAAAGCCAGTGTCTGTGCCAGCCACTGAAACGGAAACGTGCTCTTCCAAAAATTTACCTAATGGTGGCCCTCACTGTTCAATGTGTGTTTGCTCCCATGCTCTGCAGACTGTCTGGATGCGGAGTAAAATGCCCATTTGTCTGCCAGATTCCCCTGCCCCTCTGTGCGCGAGTGCTGCCATTCCCATGCCAGAGCTGCCGAGATGAGGCGGTGGGTTGGCTGGGGTAACGGCAGCTCTGTGATTCCCCGGGCCGATGATCTACCAGAAGTGCCAGACTGTGTCAAGCGTTGTGTGAGTCACCACTCACAGCTTCTGCTCAGTGGTGAAGCAGAAATCCACAATTCTGGCAAAATATAGGCCTTTTTATTATTCTCTCTAGCAGCCTTACCAAGCTGGCATTTTTAGTGTCCCAAACCAAAGTCGAATAGAGCTGCCAAGGGCTGTCATCCCAAGTTTCTGCTTCTAATTTCCTTGCAGTGGAGATGCTGAGGCGGCTGAGAATATTTCATTTTACCACCTGGCCGCCAAAAAGCTGGGTCTGCATTTTGGGTGATGTCACATTTCCTGAGCTTTGGAGAATGGTTGTCTCTCCTTTCTCTTTTGGCGCAAAAGGAGCTCGATCATTCAAAAAAAGAAATCCCTCATGAGCTGCCAAGGAAATACCAATGAGCGAGACAGGAACAAAAGCACAACTGTAAAATCAGAGGAGACAAAAGGATTCAATAAATCTGTTTTTTTTTTCCCACCCAGACAGTAGCATCCATGTCAAACGATGACAATAATAATTTGGTGACGTTGGAAGAAATTGGAACAAATCTGCTCTTCCTTAACAGCCCTGTGTCTAAGCCACCCATCCCAGTGGGTTTGTGGTTTATCTGGCTAAAGTCTATGCCCTCTTTGACACAAGCCGTAGCTCCCATACAGCCCTTCCAGCAGGACTCGTTTCAGAGATGTCAAGGAGATGACTAATAACAGAATGTGCTCTCAAGCTCGGTGACTGAATTCATTTGTGTGGCCAAAGACCCCATTAATAGTCTGTACACATAGTATATATAGTTACTTTTTAAATATAGAGGCATTGTCCAGAGGTATTTCTATTAGCCCTGTTTACTCCCAAACCACTAGGGCTCAGACATCTTGACGTCCTGAACCTAAATGTGGATAAAGTGTGAGGCAGCGCTCCAAAGGGTGAGACAGAAGGGAAATCACTGTGCCAAGCAGATTTAATGGAAAAAACATTTAAAGTTGCCACAGTTCAATATTTCTCTTTTTTAACCTAGGTAACCCAAAAAGTGCAATGACTGGGTTACATCAGAGGTGGGGATTAGGTGCTTAGGGTTACACCAGAGGTGGGGGTTAGGTGCTCATGGAGAAGGAAAAGATGCCAGTCATGGGAGAAATGCCAGATTGGGTTATTGGAGCATCTCACAATCAGAAAAGTTTGGAGACTGATTTGCTGGGCATTCCCACAGGAGCAGCTATCTCCTACTCAAGTCGCTATTTGTCAGGGCACGACCTTTTCTTCTCTTTGCTAGTGGAGTGACCCCAACTTCTTTGAGAACATTTGCGACTCCAAAGCACCTAGCAATGAACCTCTCTTCAGTGATTTGTAGGATAAGAAATATCTCATGGCTATTTCCAGTTTGCTCCTTACACTGGGCATTAATGAGCTGAATTGCACCAAGTTTTTATCTTGGTTTTGGTTTGTTTTTGTTCTTGAGGGTGTTGGTATTGGGTTTGTTTTTTTCCTTTCTGAATGGAGAACAGGAAATCAGTTTAAAAGAGTAATGACAAAAAATAGCACCTGTATGGCAGGAACATGGGAGCAGATGACCAATAAGGTTTAAAGAATGTGGAGGTTTGCAAATATTTTCACCCCAAAACAATGTTCCACCACCCATAAATAGTAGCAATGCAAACAGAGGGCTCAAGCTCACAAATAAATGCATGAATCACTGGTTTTATTCTTTAGTCACATTACTTACTAAATACTTGGGAATTCCAGTTCTTCCACTCTCCTAGCTGGGCAGGGAAAAGCAAAAGTATAAGGCCAAATGCTGACTCAGAGCAGCAACGAAAAGCGTATATGCGACAGAAGAGCTTTTGAGAGCCATTCTCCTTTGAGTCTGCCCTGTTCTTGCTAAAGGTCTTCTGAGGTTTTTGCTGAGGACTCGCATCTTCAGAAATGTGGTTTGGTTTGATCGAAAACAAAGCAAAACCTTCCAGCTGAAGGAGAGCCTGAGGGTCCATGGCTTTGGGGCCACTCTGTTGGCTGGTGTGGAAAAGGATGCAGTGGGGATCTGATGCCAGCCACAGACAGCCATGGAACCAGACTCCTCTGCCGTTGCTGTCACTGCCTTAGACCTGCAGATCCTGGGAGCTGTGCGGTGGAGTAGTCAGGGACTACCCTTTTGGCTGACTGCAAAGGCAGCTAGTGAGATTAGCCCAGGTCCCAGTGCACCAGGCAGGATTCTGGAGCATCTCCTGACATGCCAGGGTTGGCAGCCACTACACAAGCTTTTATTCCCGCATTTAGCCCCTGTAAAGAAACGCTGTTGGTGGGTTTGGCAACAATAAAAACACATCAAAAAAGAAAGAGTTCTTGGGAGAGGAAATGGGAGAAATGAAAGGGAAGAGCCTGAGACTTCGTCTCTGTCACCTAAGGGACAAAGAGAAATCTGCGTTGCTAATTAATGGGTGTTTTTCAACATTATGTAAAATGTTTTTAAAAGTCTCATTTGAACAAGAGCTGCCCTGATGTGCCGGGGGTTGTTTGAGCCCTTTCAGGTCTCAGCTGGCTCGCTCGCACCTCGGCCCCACCGAGCCCGCCCGGCTGCTCCCGTAGAAGCGGGGCATTCATGCTCCCGGCGTGTTAATGATTTCACCCTCTATAAACTGGGCTGCTCAACCGCGCGCTCGGCAGGACACACACTGAGATGAAATGCTGTCTTTGAAGGCCGGGAGGAGGTGACAGGACCGAAATTTCTTCCTGGGACAGTTTCCCCTCCATCCCAGGGGAGTTCCCCATGGGAAGGGTTTTCTGATTCCCATCACCCATGGAGGCATCTAGCCCTCTTAGCCTTTACTGATATTGTTATATTTTAACGTAGGCGGCTGGCCGGGGGCTCACTGAGGCTGTTAATGCCTGCCCTAGAGTATTACTCAAAGCCAAGCCTCCTCCTGGCTCCTGCTTTGACAAAGGGGCAGGGGGACTCCATACACCCCACAGCTGTGCGGGCAGTGAGGGGCAGAAGAACTTCTCTTGTTGCAGAGCTCTTCACCCCAGGCACACAGGCTTAATTTGTTCCCCAAGCGCTCTGTTGACAAATTTTACAGGAGGCTGGGAAAGTCATGAAAACAGTCTGCGCTGCATGTTTATTTGAAAAATGCTATAAACCCCCCTGAATATTTTTCACACTGAGGTGTTGTGACCAGCCTGACATGGAATACTTAAGTGGGTAACAGCCCTGGACCTGGCTGCGTAACCCGGCTGGCCATGATGTTCTCTGTTGCTGTTGCGTGCTCTGGCCGTGCCCTAGGGTTAGTGAGAGTCTGCTGCTGGCTCTGGGCTGCTCCCAGTTGCATCCAGCTGTGGAATCCACCTTGCCACTGGGGTGCTCCATGAGCCACCCTCCCCAGCCAGGAGCGTAGGACACACAGAAGGAACATGAACCAGGGATGCTCCCGCATGGGGAGGTTCTCTGGTGGTGACGTAGGGTAGCACAGCATCCTCCCAAGGCAAAGACAAGGGGGAAGGAGACAACATGGAAACCCCAGGATTTTCCTCCTGTTTTTAAGGAAAAAAATTATGCAATGATTCAGATGCCATGAATTAAATGTGATCCTAGCTCATAATTAAAGCATCGTGGGGAGCCACCTCTTCAGATGAAACTCCACAGGTTCCTCTCCCTGCAGTTTGGACATTTGCAGCTCAGAGGAACTACAGATCCCAGTATGCAACGGTCCCTCTCCTTCTGAAAGGCCTGAGGGAAATGTGGGTACTACTGGATTAAAGTGTTTTTACTAGTAAGACACCACGCCAGTATAGATGTTTCTATAGCTTTTATCCTCATTCCATCCGCTCGGCTCCGGCAGTCAGTATTTCCCTCTGTGACACACTAATGCTTTTTGCATAGGTGTTAATGGCAGGAAGGTCCAAACCCGCCAGCTCGGTTGAGCGAAGCAGCTTTACGCTCTCTCACACAGCAGGAACATCCACTGAGGAAAGGCAAAGGAAAACAATTGAGCCTCCGTCTGCCTGCTGGCACTGTCCTGCTGTCCTGGGTGGGGAATCCCCCTGTCAACCAGCCCGAGTAATCACAGGAGAGGGCGAGGGGGAAGAAGAAGATGCAAGTGAATGGTTTCACTCCAAGTCCAGCTCTCAAAGCTGCTTGGGCAGCGAGGGGTGGAACGGAGAACTGGGGGAGGGCAAGGGTCTTCTCAAAGTAGTGGATGGAGAAGCACAGCAAGTCCTCATCTTCTGGAAGATCAATAGTCCACAGCAGTGGAAAAGCAGGAGAGGAACCGCACAGGCTCCATAGACCTTTTGGTGCTTTTGCAGGGATGAAGGGATTTCTTTCCTGGGGTAGCTGACGTCAGAGTTTGGACCAGTGTGTGAGTGAGGTAGCAACTCTCATTATGCTTTGGGAGGAACCAGCAATGCTTCTCCCACTGACCAGAGCTCTTTCTCCTGCTTCTGTAGCAAGAAAAGCCAGTTCTCTGCCTTCCCCTCTCAGGACCTCTGTCCCCCAATGAGGCAAGGGGCAGCCTCAGGAGGATGAGTGAAATCCCTTAGCTGCTGGCATCATGAACAGGACATGTCACTTAAGCAAGGTAAGACGGGAAGAGGACACACACCGCGGACTTCCTGAGAGAACCGGGAACTCCATCCTGCGCCTGACACAGCCCCTCCAGCCGCCTTTGCACAAGCCACCCGCTCCCCTCCACGAGACCGACCATCTGCCAGCCTTCCTGCCTGTCCCTCCCATCCCGTCCTTCCTGCCTGCCCAGCTAGTCTCTCCTAGTGAGGGGAAGCAAACAGCTTCTGTTTATTCCCTTTCCTCCATCTGCTTGTGCATAATATGAGCCCACTCCGCCGTTTTCCCCCTTCTTTTCCCCCTTTTGCCTTGCTGAAGGAGCCGGTCTCTACTGAGCCGAGGGACAGCCACCCGCACCACCCCACTGCAGATGTCCAGGCTGAGACATGGTCCTTGGTCCAAAAGAGAAAATTTAGAAACAAACAAAATCTTTCATTTGCCTTCACCAGCTTCGGATATTTGTCACAGGAAGACAAGCCCAAAATATTGACTTCACGTGAAATATGTCTCTTCTATTCTTGACCTTGCAAGACTTTTTTTTTTTTTTAAATTATACCTGTCATCCCCAATGAATTAAGAATGGATCTTTCCACAGGGGGAAAGTTAAAAAAAAAAACAACTAATTCCTGCGAATACGCCAGCTCTGCTGGCTTTTCCTATTCCCTTCCCTTCCTACTTTGCTGTGTGGGACAGCCGCATGGTTGTGTGCAGAGCAGCCCTGCACCGGACACAGCAAAGTTCTGTGGGATTTTGGAGCTGGGAGGCGGCAGGGAAACATCACAGCTCGCTTTCACAGCTCCTCCACCACACAACGCCACCGTTACGAGGCAGCTACAGCTGAGCACAGGACACTTACTGTGTTTACCCTGTTCCTGCACACTTCCCTGTAACTTTCTGTGGAGCACTTAGCTTCAATATGAAAATCCTGCACAAATATATAAACCACTGCCTTTTCTAATTAAGCACTCTGGTCTTCATTTTTTCTGGGAAGAAATGGCTAGAGAATAGCCGGAGGTGCAGTGGAGGTTGAAGGTCCATCCTTTTTTCTTTCTGTCTACCCAAGTCATATTCTCTGCACGCGACATCAGATTAAACCGTTCCCCTTGCAAGACTAGTGCAGGTCCCCAACAGAGACCCGCGGCAAAGCCACACTTGGCACGGCATTATTTCTGTGACTGCATGTTAGCTCCCTGGCTGGATGCTCTTGCTGCCCTGCACGTGAGTCCCACATCATGTATTTCATTAATACTCTCTGGAAGCTTCACCCATGGGGAGTCGGGAGCACAGGAGGTGTTTGTCACATCTAGAGATGACAAAACCCACCCCAGCACCTGGGAGCGCTGGCAGCTGCTGGCAGCATTTCTGAGTTGTACCTCTGCGCTGCGCAGGCAGTTCCTACAGCCCAGCAAACAGCCAAAACCTCCTAAAACTCACTTTTTGGTAGTGAGTGGAGATGGGAGGAGCTCTCCCACCCCCGCTGTGAGTTATCCAAGGTGAGTCTCAACTATATGGGTCTGCTTCCAAATGAAAAACATCACTGCTTACACATAGTATTTATATGTTCCTCCGCCCTGGTTTTGGCTCCTTCCCACTTTTCTTCACAAACTGCGGGCTGAAAAGGGCCATTCAGGGAGACTCGCTGATGCGGACGCGGCTCCAGCCCCTCTGCCAGCTCCCTGCTCCAGAGTGAGCACAACAGATTTTCAGCAAGAGAAAAATCTTTCTTGGCCTGAGCTAACATTTCACAACAGATTTTCAGCAAGAGAAAAATCTTTCTTGGCCTGAGCTAACATTTTCACTCCTTTCAGTTAGACAATGTTCCCCCTTGGGCTTTGCTTTATTCTCCTTTCCTCTTTTCATGCTATTTGTTGCAACTGAGACCATAGCAGCAAGCAGGCAGCAGAGCTGCAGCCCCTGTAAACTTAGGCTGAATTCTGTATAGCCACATAAGCCTGGGAAGCAGCACTTTCTTCCCATGATCCCACTCCTGAGAAAACATTAAACTGACATAGTCAGCCTTTGGTTTCTGCTCCTGAAACACATTTGCACCTGGTTCGCTATCAACAAGTGCAAAATGGAAAATAAACACAAACACGGGTTTCCCTGTAGTGGGTCAAACAGGTCTTTGCTTTCTTCAGTGATTAGGTAGGAAAATGTATATTCATCAGCAGTTTTAAGTGGCAGATTCTGTGGGCATCAGCAAAACGCTCGTNTAAAATTGTCGCTTCTTTTTCTTTTTTCCTAAGTCGTGAAACTGAAATGCAAATAGCCTTTTGCTGTGCTGTAGATTACCAAAGTAGGAGGGTGGTTCCAGGAATACCTGACAGCAGAAGGGGCAGCTTCCTCTCAGAGCTTGCAGAAAGCTCAGTAGGAGTCATGCCTACTGCCACCCCGGATTTTGTTGTTATGCCTATCAAATCTTAACCAAAAATAACATCCTTTCTGCTTAATCTCATTACTGTCTTTTTCTGATTAGATATATTCCCTCTGTCTACGTAGATAATAGGACAAGCTGAGTCAGGAGTACAGTAAGACAGGGAGAGAGCCACAAGTAAAGAGATAGTATCTTCAGGTTTTACTAAAAGTAATAAGGTTGAAAGCTAAAAACAAACAAAAAAAAAGTATTTTACCCTCTTTTGGGTACACGACCTTTAAGGATAAGGATTTCCATCTGCTAAAGAAATCTCCCAGGGGAGCTAGCGTGTTTCCTTTCAAGGAGTGGCTTGAATCCCATGCAGATCTTTTATTCTAACAATTTCATTTCTTCCCAAGTGATGCTGGAGTCCACATTATTTTACCTGATGGATATTTACACAGAAGGGTGCACGTTTCTCATTACAGCTCGACAGAGACATCACCTTCTTCCTAAAATAGGCCCAAGCTAGCACCAGCTCCATTTTCCTGAACTCATGGGTGCAGAACAACCTCAGAATTGGGTATACAATTTCTTTGGGGTTTTTTTTGTTTGTTTATTTGGGGGTTTTTGGAAGCTGAATTTCTTACCTTTTATGATATATTAAATTTGTCCTAGCAATGAGATGTGCACCGGGGAGAAACCAGTGTGGCGCCACTTAGTCACTGGAGCGTGACTGATTTGCATTTCCCAACCATTTCGCACCTTACTTCCAGCTACTTATAGGCATGTATGAACACACTTCCAGTGTCCCTATATTCACTATGAATCCGTTTTTCAAAGGAAATTTGAGATCTCTTCACTGTATATCAAGTCACTGAAGACACTCTTAGCTCCAGTGGAAGAGCTGGATAGATAAAGGTGGATTTAGATAGCCTCTGCTCATCACTGCAGGTACAGACTGGGCAGAAGTGGGACAGAAACTTCTCATTGATCAAAGTGCTCACAGACAAGCTGAACCTGCTGGCAGAAGCGCAGGGAAAACTCCGGAGCACGTAGGGTGACATTGATCTTTTTGCCGAATCACCAAGCCAAGCAATGCCAAACCTCACAGGTGCTGAGTTTTTAAGCATGCTGTCACTGGGATCAAAACTGGGATTCCCCAACTCACGTGACCAAAAATACTACCAAATTGTAATGGCTTTTGGACATAGCCATTGTGAAAGCAGAGAGGGACCACTGCTCTAGAGAAAAGCTGTTTTCTTCTCTCAAGTATTTATGCTGGCTGTGCAGTTGACAACTGTTCCCCCCAAAAGGCACGAAGGTCTATTTGCTCTGATTTAGGGTCATATTTGTTGTACACAAACACTCCTCCAGCCATTGGGATCTTGCAAAAATATTTGTGAGTCCGATGACGGTATACGTGGTAGCACAAAGATCTGCCTGTGAAGGAAAGGTCTAAGAAGCAGCACATTATTGTTATTGTCCTGTTTTTGAAAACATGCTTCATACAATCAGGGGGCCGGACTCTGGTGGCCAATCACTGAATGTAGATGTCAAGTAAATGAAGGACGCGGCACACAAATAACCCCTGGGCTGGCTGGGATGACTCAAAAGCTCCTTACAAACATGTAGGAAAACATCCTGGGGACCTGCTCTCGTGCCAGGGTTTGTGGTGGGGGTGGCAGGGTGCTGAACAGGTGCCCCCATCACCTTCAACCCAAGAAGCATCTCCTCTCCAGGCTGGTTGAGAGAAAGAAGCTGGGGGGAAGCCGGGGGCTGCGCTGGGGATGTGCAAGCTCTTGTCTGGGAGACAGCGAGTAATGGCAAGTTGGGGGGAGGCCCTGCAATAAACCAACCTGTGGGAAGGGCACGATGCTCTTTGCTCCCACAGCACCACTCAGAGCTAAACCGTCCCCTGAAGACTGCTCCTCTGATAAATCCCACCCCAGCCCCGCTTCGCGCTCCAAAACATCTCTGGAGGAAAGAGTCTCGCTACCCACTGTGCTGTAACCAGACCTTCTCCTGGTGAGCTTGGCAGAACAGCCCCCCTGGGGGCACAACCAGACCACATTTCTCTCCCTGACGTCCGTCACAACACTCTAAGAGCTACCCAATTTAGGGATCTTACAAACCTTTCTTCTCCCCCTGTGTTTGCTACGTGTGTTTGCTTTGGCCACCTTGCCCCAACCTCCTTTTCATTTCTAATTTTTGTATTCAATCACTTTACACACAGCAATTGGCGCTGGTCAGAGCACACACAGGTCCTCACTTGTTCCCCGCCTGGAGCCATAGACCACGCAGTGTTCGGAGCCGCAAAGAGGGGGAAAATGGAGACGGAGAAGAAGTGACTTACAGACGCAGGTAGACACAGGATATGGCGAATGGAGGGGACTGATTCATGGGGACGCTGGCCCAAGGGGATCATGGAGCTGGGCTGAGCTCTGCTTTTCTCAGACGGCTTTCTGTTGTCCACTCGAAGGAACATCGTGTTTTTTAAAAACCCCACCAAATCACAACTGCCAGCCAGAATACAAAATGCCATGTTGTTCATGGTGGAGTTTTTCATCCAGGACTGGTTTTGACCATATTTTTCCTGCAAGGGAAAAAAGTCACTGTTGTTTATTGTCACTTGCAGTGTGTGCGTAAGCTAGCATCGGCGTGCTCTGGTGAAATGAGACATTGGTGGTTTGGTTTGTTTGCTCTTCTCCGGGAAATGTGGCTCACTTGTGGCAGCCTGGCCCTGGCTCGTTCTCTCCTGCCTCCTCATGTAAATGCAGAGGTTATGATGGCATCTGTGCTAAAAGCCATTGCAAATCCTGGCATTAGGGATGTGCCCAAGACAATACGGAGGACTGGGGTGAAGCTGGGCAGAGGGTCCAGCCCCCTGTCTCGGGCAGTTTCTGTCCTCACACAAGGACATGAAACTATCTCAACCACGCAAGCCAATGAGGGCACCTCGAAGGGGTAAAGCCTTGAAGTGGTGGCCAACCATACACCGTGCTCTGCACCACACACTATTGCGGGGGTGTGTGAAGTCTCATGACTCAACTGCAATTAACAGGTGCATTGAAGTTAGCTGAAGAGCTAGATAACACCCTCCCTCTTTCCTCCTTGAAGTGCTTATTGCCATGTAAAATGTCCCCTACATGATGCTGCCAACTTTGTCATGCAGGATTTTATACTGATCTTCATAAACATCGGTACACCCACCTGTAATGTCACCAATGGCCTTAGGACTTGGCTAAAAATCTTCCAGTCTCATGGCTAAAGTGGTTTCTCAGGAACTCTTTTCAATTCTGTTTTGGCGGGTGATTTATAATTTACCTCTATTATTTTTACAGCACTGAAGAGTCCCATTATGAAATAAAACACCACCAATCAAAGACACACGCTGCTTGCGGATGCTGCCCAAACACAGAACAAAGAACCGTCTAGATCACTCAGGAGAGGCTCAGAAGTGAGGAGCAGAGCTTGTCCCTGCTCTTGGGGAACTTCCCAACCTTCTTCTTCACTCACCATCTTTCTAAATCTTGTGTCAAACACATCAAGAAAAAGGATGTCTTTGGAGAGGAAGATCAAAATTACATGCGGCTGTGGTAGCCTGGCACTGGAGGAGTTAAAATCCTGTGGAGGGGCTGGAATCCACAAAGGTGTGCAAATGGCAGCCAGCCCCTCAGAAGTGCTGGGTTTGCCCAGGGGCTGCTAAATTCCTGCCTCTCCCCATGCAGTTGACATCTCCATCCCTACCAGCTTGCTGGCTGCCTTCCCTCCCCTGCCTGGCTGGGAGAGAGAAATGAAAATAAAGATGACTATGAGGCTGGAGAAGATGCTGCTCTCGCAAAGGTGGTTCCTGGCAAAGGAGGGTCGGCCACGTCACGGCACGGAACACTTCTTGGCTTCAGCCCTACAAACAGCTCCCACCGAGGCAGCCAACAAGAGGATGGAAAAGTACCAGTGAGTGCTCTCTCCCAGCCCTCCTCCCGGGGGAAGCTTTGCAGACACCCCGCACACGCAATCCCACGCTCTGGTATTTAACACTGGGCTGCGGGAAGCGTGATGCTTTCCAAGGGCACGGGCCTCAGGGGGTCGCAGACACTGCAGCAGGAGCAAGGAGAATGCAGGAGAGACAAGACCGAGCGACCTGGTCCTTTCAAAGGCAGCATTAGAAATGGGTCTCCGTATGCCCTTATTCCCATAGTTGATCTGGTACCCAAGGAAGACGATGGGGGCGGGGTTGCTTAGACAGTCCCAAGATTTCCAAGCCTGTCTCCAGGCAAAGGAGTTAAATCTATTGGTGACTCTTACC
The DNA here is from genome assembly GCA_013398815.1 of Ibidorhyncha struthersii. Lineage (NCBI taxonomy): Eukaryota > Metazoa > Chordata > Aves > Charadriiformes > Charadriidae > Ibidorhyncha > Ibidorhyncha struthersii. The sequence continues at coordinate 196,780 of VZSZ01001968.1, read as the reverse complement.
AATGTCCAAGCCAGCAGATGCCCCAGACATGACAGACCAGCTGACCCGAGAGCTGTCTATGTATTTTACAGTCATGACTTAAAAACGGGAGGTGAGCAATTTATAATGAAGCAGTGTCACCAGCTGGCATGTGAAAAGCATTTCCTCTCTGTCAGCGAGCAGGATTGAAACTGGAGGAAATTATGGGAGACCAAATTTCATTTGCCTTGATTCGTAAAATGTTTCCCCAGCTCAGCAGCTGAGCAGCTTCAGGATGCTTGTCGGGATCAGGGCTCAGAGCGTGTCCCCTGAGCCAGCAGCAGCAAGTGCCTTAAGCCCCATTTGCAGCATGGCATCGATCAGTACCCAAGTTAAGACTCATCCTGGTGCCAAAAAGCGTGCCAAGACACCACATGTGTATGAATATTGGCAGTGGAGGCATGCCCATATTTTCTCAAGCTGATGTAAGAGATAAACTATGCAAGAGATAAGAAAATTCAAATCCCATGTTTGTGGGCTTCATGCAGCCATGCAGAGGAAGAGAAACAGCTTTCCTCCGCCTCTGAATCTGATTTGCCCATTATCTCCCAGCTCCTGCCCTCCAGCCCGAGGAGTAATTGGGAATACAGGTCTCTTTATAATTCTCCTCCATAAGCACATGAGTCAGAGCTGCTGCCTTCATTTGCAGGTAATGACAGTAGTGAATGCAGCCACACTAGCTCCTTGCCTTTTAACATCCTTAGAGGGGGTCTTTGGAGTTTTAATGCTCTGAATCTGGATCAGGTCTCTTGGCTTATTATTTATCGCCATTTCTCCCAACCTGAAACAGATCTCACAAGTTCTTTGGTAAGTCAGATGAGTGATCACCTAATTCCAAAGGGGTATCTGGAAGTGTCACTGTCCTCTATTAAAAAACAGCATCGTCCAGAACATTTAGCTTCATGATTTTCCTGTGAGTTAATATCATAACCATCCCTTCCTTGCCTCTGCAGCTACCAGGGAGTGCTGGGGCCTGTGCAAGTCACCCCGCTCTGATGCAGGAAGACACTGTGCAAAGCGCGTCCCCTCTGCCTGGGAAAGGGGAGGGGAAAGGTAACCTGTTGCGTTGCTGCATAAGTGACAAATTATTATGCTTATTCCCCTCTCAGCTTTACTAGGCAGTAGGTAGTCAGTGCTTCATTCATTCCTCGATTTTTGTTGCTCCTGTGGCAACCACCATCAGACTATCTGGGCGCTCCAGTCTTCACAGAAGTCCTCACACCTCCGACCACCTCCCAAACCTTTCAGCTTTGCTCACTTAGGAGGACCAGCCGGCGTCTTTGTGGGATGCGGTGGATGGCTGTAGCCCAATTCTCTGCACTGGCCAAGTACAAGGTTGCGCTCAGACCACACAGATAACAGTTTAACTCCAGATAACAGTTTAACCCCAGATAACAGTTTAACCCCTGCTTAATCCAGTTGAAGGATTTAACAACAGGTATCTGTTGAGTTCTACTGGGAAAAATACAAAAGCAGCAGGCACAGGAGCCCGTTGATTTAGGGAGGGTGACAGGGAGAAACAGCTGTCCAACCAAGCTGGGGAGTGTGCAGCAAAGTGCAGGGCTCTCTCTGAGCCTCGCTAAACAAGGGCACTCTGTGCACGGAGAGCTGCAGGACTTCCAGTTCTTCCAAAAGTCCAGGTCTTGAGTCGCTGTTCCCTGCCAGATGTCTGTGGTCATCAGCTCCAGGGCACTGGCAGCCAGGACAAGATGACCAGAGCTGCCTCTCCCCTCCTCAAATCACAGTTATGCAAATTGCTCACTGGCTTAACAAACTGCTTTAAATTAGACACTGGCCTCTTTTTTACCTGACGGTTGCAATGCCTTTCGGGCTACCACTAAGACCAAAAGTGTACGTTAAATTCCTGCCCTTTTTATCCATGGCCTGAAAGAAAACCATGGCCGCCAGGCAGAGCATCCTCACTAATCCAGCTTCTACCCCAGGCCCAGACAGTCCCCAGCATCTGTGTTTAGCGGTCAGAAACCCAGCTCCCTGCACCTCCATGCCATTTTGCTGATGAATCTTAACCTTCTCCCGAAAGGACTTCCTCATGTTGTCACGGGCAGGTGCCCTGTGTTTGTGTCCTCTTTGGTACCATCAAAGCCTAAACATGAGTGCTGTGTTAGGAGCACTTCTTGCATTCCCATAATATCTCCGCTGCCTTGCCCGCACGGGCACTCTTTGAGGAAACTGCCCTAAGACCCCTGTAGCGTTCTGGTTAAGAGCATCGGAAGCTTTGGCCATTTTCACGCGAGAGCCTTGAGGTCTACCCTATTGCTTTAATTTCTACTCCTGACTTTTCTGAAGACAGGGCGTTTATCCCCTCTCCAGCCAGAGCAGCTCAAGATACCTATTATATCAGACCCGCTGACGACTTTAGGAAGATACACCGCCAGTTGCTGGAACAATGCCTAGGGCCCAGAGAAAAGACATCCTCCATAAAACCCCTCTCTACACATGATTAAAGCTCAGCAGGCTTTTCTACTGAGACACTAATGCGATCCTTGGCCTCAAAGAGGGGCATTTCAATAACCTCAAGTGGCTTGATTAGTGAATTAAGCACTGGACTGGGAACGAGGTTCCTGGTTTTGAGCCCAAAGGCTGTGTGCAGCTTTGGTCCTGTCCTTTAAAGCCACTGAGTCAGTTTTTCATGAGTTTCTATAAAGGGGCTGCTCCTGGGCATGTCTGCACTGCCAGCAGCACAGCAAAGCGCAGTTATCCCAGGTGGCTTTAAACGAGTTAGCGCAAGTGCTGGAAGGAGCCCAGCCCTCGATGTCCGCTTTTCTCTGCTGCGGATTGATTCAGCCCACTCCTCCTGGCACCAGGCACCGGGCTCACCCCAATCAACTGGGGCAGGGGGGAGAAGGAGGCTCCCAGTGCACCACAGTGTCACCAGGAGAGATGTCCCACCACGGCACTCGGCCCACGGACCCACATCGCTGCAGTCTGGGTTTTTGCCCTGCTCTGTGCTCTCTGGTCAGGTGAGGGACACCTTAATCGAAGGTATGAGTGCAGTAATACTGATATGCCCAAACTCTGCTCCCTGCTGCGCCTCCAGTCCCTCGCCCCAGACACACACCAGGCCAGGCAGAGGTTTCTCCAGCCAACGCAGAGGGGGGAAATGCATCTCTGATCAAATCTTTAAATCTCCGTTTTTCTCACTCCTGCTCTCTCTCTGCCGGCATTTTTTGGTCCCACTGAGTGCTGTTGCTTATGCAGAGGTCTCTGACGTGTGAAATGAAATACAGAGGCGGCCGCAGACCCTGCAGTTAGGACCTGTGAATCTCCAACGGTAGCAAGTTGGCAGCTTCTCAGAAGACAGCGCTAGCCCTCACCCCAGCACAGAAAATTATGTCTGACTGTGTTTGAGGTCAGTCTGCTCTGAGCGGTGTCAAGCATCCCACTGAGGTCTCAGCTCTTATTAACCAGTTCGTTCATTCTCCTGCACCTCATGGTCATGCCTAGAAAGGAAACCTCTTTCTCCATCTTTACATCCTGAAGTTCCCTCAGCAGGAGCTCGCTGCAGCACAGACCGAGGCTCTGCTGGGAAGTCAGATCCAGGTGGGGGAGACAAATATATTGCTGTCCAGAGAGCCAGAAGCTGTTGTACCAGACCAGTCCCTTCTTCATACAGCTTCATAAATCGCTCATGTCATCTATTTTTTGCCATATTGAAAAGTGACCATTTATTCTCAATCCACCCGATCTCAGCTGGTTTCTAATCCTGGCTCTCTGACATCGATCTTGGGGCAGAAGTCTCCCATCAACTCTCTCCAGGCTTGCTACTTCAAGGGAACTTAAAATCATTGATTTGTTATTTTAAATTGTATGCTTATATTCGCTTGCTAAGGGTTTGTCAAATGAGCTTCCTGCTCAAAGCTGGGTTTCTGAAGGGTTCCTTGGGTAATTCCTGGTCACGTAGCAAGGGAATGGTTCTGCTCTTGTGCTTAAGCTGCCTTTCTGGTTCAAGTTATGCAGGCAAGATAAAACTGAGTTGCCTTAGTTTGTTTTTAGACTGTCGGAAAGGACAAGAGTGAGAGAGCTTTGCAGGGCCAGCAGTGGGGAGGTGATGCTCTCAGCATACACTTGAATAAATGGCAGGGAATGTGATGGACTCTTACTGTGAGTGTGCTCATGGCTAGGGACTACCCGCCTTTTGCTGGTGCGGTGATCATGTACCTGGTCCAGGTATTCGTGGAGGCAGGGATGCCACCTGAGACCAGTACTGGGGCTTGTGGGGTCTGTGGGGAGGACCCCCCGGGGTGTGGAACAACACCGAGCCCAAGTGGTGGGAAGGGAACATGCTTTGGGCCACTTCGTTTCTAGATCTCCCTTTCCTACCACTTCTGCTACCCCGTTTTGCTCTGCTGTATGCTCTCTTCTGCATGTGGTGTACCACACACTGCATGGCTGTGGCAAAGGCGCTGGACCACTGGCTTTCTTAAACTGGAGACATGCCAGTAGCTTATTCACCCACCTCAGCAGAGAAAGAATTAATGTCGCAAACCAACCTCAGCACTAACGGACATGGAAAATTGGCAGGGAAGGGAGCGGCATAATTGCAGCAGCCAAGGGATCACGGAACAGCGCTGCCCAGAGACACACATCAAAGGAAAATCCCTGCTGGCCTGGCTGGCTCTGCCATCAACCCCACTTCCCTCCTCCATCTTTTGTCTCCTACCCTGAGGGCACCATGAGCCAGAGTGTGCCTGCCAGCCCTCCGCCTCTGCATCCAGGCTGGAAGATAAACAGTGTGGCTTTAATTGAGGGAAGAGTGGCAACGAAGAGACCGACGCTGCCTAAGTGTCTCATGGGCTGCCAGGGATGCGTGCTGTCCTTCCTTGCGCCCCAGCCTCCTCCCCACAAGCTGAGCAGTGTTGAATAGAGAAGCCTGTTTGGGGACAACTGGGGCAGTGGCTTTTCCAGGGCTGGCATGCATCAGGGGACAAAGATGAGAGCCACACACAGGGAAAATGGAAAAATCCAACCAGCTCACCTTGCTAATGGCTAACGGAGGGTTATTCTTGGCCACCCTCACCCTGTACGAAGGAGGAGTGCTGTAAACACTGCCCCAGAGCCTTCTCTGCCTCCTGGTACTGCTTCCCAATTAATCCTCATCCTGAGTTTCAGGCAATAGCTTCGTAATGGGCAGAAATACTCACCTGCTTAATCTAATTCCCAATGCCCAGGTGCTCCTTGGCCAGCAGAGGCTAGGCGCATGCCGTGCTCCTCGGCTCCCTTCTCAGACCCAGCAGTACTAGTGCAACATTCTTTCATCTGTGCCAGACGGGGTTCACCAGGCAGATCCTGCCTGCCTAAGCCCAAGTATCTTTCCACTCACTTTCCTCCTTGCCACAATCTGGATTTCATCTGGGTTTTGCTCCCCTGCCTTCTTCCCGTCCCGTTGACTTCCTTGTCTCCAGCAGCTGATTCAGACACAGCCTTCAAACTCAGCTTCCTCAGCTCCTCCATACAAGCAGCACCCGGCACCGAGCAAGGACGTTTGGCAGCCTCTTGCCACATGGCACATGTGAAAACAGAGGGCTGGGATTCAGGGATGTGGACAGAGAAATGGCCTTCTGGCATGGAGATAGGACAGAAATCTCAGGAAAGCCAGAGAGATATTCCAGCAGCAAATATCCGGCAGGGAAAGGTACAAAGTCCAAGAAGAGAAGAAAGGAGAAGAGCTCCCAAGAAAAAGGGATGGGCACAACTTGAATGTAGTGCTGAATGATTGGTGTGCTTTGCTTCACCTCCATAGTCCTCCATGGACTGTGGATGCCCAACAACCCTGACTTTACAGAATCACAGAATCACAAAGTGGTAGGGGTTGGAAGGGACCGCTGGAGATCATCTAGTCCAACCCCCCTGCCAGAGCAGGGTCACCTACAGCAGGTTGCACAGGATGGCATCCAGGTGGGTTTTGAATGTCTCCAGAGTGGGAGACTCCACCACCTCTCTGGGCAGCCTGTGCCAGTGCTCGGCCACCCTCACAGTAAAGAAGTTCCTCCTCATGTTAAGATGGAACTTCCTGCGTTCGAGTTTGTGCCCATTACCTCTTCTCCTATCACTGGGCACCACTGAAAAAAAGACTGTTCCCATCCACCTGGCATCCTCCCTTTAGGTATTTGTAAGCATTGGTGAGATCCCCCCTCATTCTTCTTTTCTCTAAACTAAAAAGACCCAAGTGCCTCAGCCTTTCCTCATAAGAAAGATGCTCCAGTCCCCAAACCAACTTTGTAGCCTTTTGGTGTACCAAACGTGTCCTCTAGTGAAGCACCACCATACAGTCAGAGCAACATGGTATGGCAGCTGAGGCAACACATAAAGAATTGAGCAGCTGTTGAATTACTGAATTATGCGGGTGCTGCCAGCCCACTTGTGGAGTAGTTAAATATACTGATGCCCCTGTCAAGGATGAGGAGACCAGGTCATGTCACTTTGCTTTCAAAGTCAGTGGCATTGCTGTGTGTATAACTCAGGAGTCCTGACAGCCAGTCCCTACTCTAACCGCCAGGCAATGCTCCTCCCTAATGTCTAATAGCAACCACCACAAATATGCTTCACTCATCTCCTAAGCACAGTAGGAAATAAACGGCCACAGTGTATTTGTGCCTTCTGTAGAGCTGCTGTTCAGCTCTGGTGTTGCCCTCAGGTAACCTGGGAAAGAGTGGCTCTTGTAAGCCACCCGAGACATCTCTGGCCACAGAGTGATGTAAGCTTTAAAAATGAAGCGAGCGACAACAATAAGGAAGACAGACCAGCCAGCAGCAAGCACTTTGCTTTTATAGGGAAGAGCAGGGTTTGCAAGCAGGGGAGTCTAAGCGCTGCTTTCCTTGCCTGGGAACAAGTGTACAGGGTCACTGTAGAGCTAGTTGTAGGCGGCTAGGTACTTGTAAAGCAGAGATTTTTAACATGGCCCTGGGCAAGGCTGTGCACTTCACTTCTCTATTTTTAAAGCAGGAATAATGGTACTTCAGCATGTCACAAGTTAAAGTGACACCTCAGCGTGGTGGAGAACTCAGACCAACAATAGGTGCCATGCAATAAGGTAGCAACATGGGTCTCATGGACACGTCAGTCCTCTACTCCCCGTATCATTTTCCCTCAAACTAGAGTGAAACAGAAGCTCAAAATCTTCATTTTCAGGGATCTCACTGAGCCCAAGGGATCAAAAAATCCCAACAACAGTAAAAAATCCCACCTAAATAAGGTCATACCTCATTCACATAACTCTCTCTTTGGAGGGAAACACACCCACGCACACACACAGATACAGCAAGATCCACCAGGGAACTCAGAGCTCTAGAGGATGCAGAGCCCACAGTGATGGGTTTCATGGAAACACCCAGAGAGAAAGCGGTCTGTGGTGGGATTGTCATTAGAGCGTGGACAAGGTTGAGCAACTTGAATCTGTCCTGGGAGTTTTTTCATTAACAGAACTGCTGTTCTCTGTGGAGTGGGATCAGTAGATGGAAGAAGCAGGCAAGAGCTCTTACAGTATGTTGGTGAGGCCTTCAAGACAGAAGGATGGGCTGGTTTAACTCACTGACACAGGGCAGAGATTGGGTGGATTTAGCTGAAGGACACACCAAGGTACCAAGATTCTTGATAACAGAGGAGTAAGTTGGGCTTTTGGTCCTTGCTTTCCTCCCTCGTAGGAGTGGTGTCTTACTCCTGAGCTCCACACCTGACCACCCAGGTTGGCAGCCTGCAGTGCTCACAGGGTCTGGGGGAGGGAAGCAGGGAGCATCATGGCCTGCAGTAGCTTAGTTTAATCCCAGACCCTGATGCACATGCTGCCCTCCTGAACAGTTTCTTTCTTGCAGCTTGAACACTCCACATTGTCCTTCCCGACCATTTTGCAGGCAAGGTCCTTCTCCTGGTTGCTAGTGTTAACACAGGTTTCCCTTGTTCTGTCCCTTGAAATTTCCAGTAAAGCGCCTTTAATACAATCTCTCTGTGGCTGCTCTAATTATGTGTGAAATATTTTTTCCCCCCATAAACCAAAGAAAACAAATCAACACAGTAAGATCCTTTCTCTCAGGCTATTTGGCAGGTCTCACGGTCTTCAAAAAAGTTACCCAAGGTCCACACAGTCTCTGCTGTCTTTTCACAACTACTTTTGGGTTCCTGTAAAAGGACCCAACAAAGGAAAGGGTAAAACAAATCACAAAGCCCTGAAAGGCTATTTTCCCGCCTGAAGAGTCCCAAGCTAAAGGACAAGCTGTCTGATGAACGGCAGAACATGTGTGCTCTGTGCCAGGGCTGTTGCTGAAGGAAGGAGAGATTTGGGGTAGGGTGGCAGCAATCGGGGATCCTTTAAAGGCAGGGATGGGTCAATCAGTCCTTTATTCTCACAAAGGCCAAGATACACTCGCAGTATCCAGGAAGAGAAAAGGAATTTATTTTGTTTTGTGAAAGCGAGGGACTGTTTAATCTCCTCCCCACACCAGTACATCTCAACGCCTCGCTGCACCATCCGCGGGAAGCATCCAGGTGTCCCACAAAGCCCTGACAACACACCTGGGTCATACCCTACGAACCCCGTGCCCTTCCCAGTGCTCCTCCGCCAGCAGCACGGGGCTCCCTGCTTGCACCTCCGTCCTGCCCCGCAGCAGCCCCGCTCCAGCCCGGCTCTCCTCGGGGCCGCATCGCCAGCGTGCCGGAGGCCACACAGGCCTCACTACCCAGTGCAGGGATTTCCTTGATCTGGTTAATTCTGCTCTGGTTTATCGCTTGCCCTCTTTGCAGCTCTCAGCTGCTGCTCAGTTCCAGTTTCCCTTGCAGTGGCTCTTGCTTGTGCTTGCCATCGGGGCCATTTTACTTGCCTTTTGTGGTAGCACGGGGGAAAAGAGAGTCCAGAAAGTGAATGACCTTCAAAACACAGTGTGGCTGTCACTCCTTCCACAGAGGGGATATTCTTACATCTTTTTTCCAAAACCAATACCAAGGACTTACCACTTAAGGGAACATTATCCCCATATTTAGGACTTATTTGAAACACCGCAAAGAAGAAAGAACGAAGGGAAGGAGGTCAAGCTTATATGCTATGGGAACAACTAGTCTTGAGCTTGTAACCATGCCATGTTTGTTACTTGCTAGTCAGAAGGTTCCTGGCACTATGTCAGGTTCAGGATCCTAACCCATTCTTTCCGAGGTGGCTGGTCCCCTCCTGGGGACAGTGACATTACTCATGCAGCCTGCCATCAGCATCATTACGTCAAGGCTCAGCTTCTCACCCGCTCTCACCCATTTCAGGGCTGTGAGATTCACGTCACCGTTAACTCGCCCCTCCGAGGAAGTGGCGTTTTGACACGGTGACCACACCGGAGCAGCATTATTCCTTTGCAGACATCAGGGCTCTTCCCCCATGCCCTCAGGCAACTGCGCTGCGGTATCAAAGCCAATTCACTCATGCATTTTGCTGAAGAAGAAACACCACAACATCAAAGCAACGCTTACTGTCTGCTTCTCTGAAGAACAGTATAAATCTCAGGCAAACCTCAAAGGGACAGATTAGGGTTGTGAGTAGAGCCATCCCACCTTCGCCTCCCCCAGCCTCGCAGGGCAGGTCTGGTCAGGGGCTCCTGCAGCAGCCCCAGCCCCGGGTGTCCCAGGCTGAGCCCACGGCCGCTGCCCCAGCCCTGCACACAGCGGCTTGTTTTTGGAAATGCTGCAGCTGGCATGGGCCTCCCTACTTCACAAATATTGACACTGAGATCTCTGCATCCCAGCCGAGGAATAACATTTTCAGGGAGCCCTTGATCTGCAGAGCTTCTCCATTTAACAGAGGGGATTTGAATTTTAGTTCTTTGCTTTCCTCTCCACTGTAGCAATGCCTCAGGCAGACCTCTCCAACCCTGACACAGCTTCAGGCACCAGGAACCCCTGGAGAGTCCACAGAAACACCTCCTGGAGGTGCAGCTGCCGCTTTGCAGGCCAATGAGGGATGTTTCACAAAAAAGTGCAGATGCCAGGAAGCAGCATTTATCAAAGAGAGACCTGTTAAGAGCTCTGAGCATAGTCCCTGCTGATTTTTTAAGAAAGCAACAGCTATCGGTAAAGTAGAAGCATACAGACTGCTGGGAAGGTGTCCTGAGGACTTCTCCCCTGCATCCTTACTTGGTCCAGTATTTGGCAGTGAGTGTGGATCTAATCCCAATATGGATACAAAAACCCAGGGCAGTTCAAGATGTTCTCTCCTAGCATAAGCACAAGCCAAAGCAAGTTTTTCTTACCAGACACACCACATATGTCTTGACCCAGGCTCAAACACCTATCGTTCATCTCATCAGCCTAGAGACTCAGCAGAGGGCACAGAGAGACGTCAACCTGTGGCGAAGGGCTCAGCTGCAAGGAGCTAAGGAAAAGGTGAAGGTTGTCTGGAGGTGTGTTTGGTGATGGAGAACCATACGAGTATCTCTCTCACTCTGGATGCTCCTCAGAGAGCCACTCTGGTGCTGCGGGAAGGATGGGAGGGTCACAACCTGCTCTCCAACCACAGGTTTTTAATGGAAGGTTTGATCTGCCCCCCTGAGTACTTGGCGCTAAAAGGTGAGGCAGGTTATATCTTTCACTGGCAGAAAAAGATGAGGTGTGCTATTAGGAGTAACCCTGAGGATATTTCTGGGCCTTCTGAATTAAAACTCCAGCTCCACCTACCCACCCTACAATCCAGACAGAGAAGTGTCCTCTCTTCTGCAGCAAACAAAAAGATACATTTGCTGAAGAGTGAAAAGCAAGGAGTGAAAAGCTGAAACCAGAGAATGAGGTTTCATAGGTAAATAAACCAAGAAAGAGAAAGACTAATAATAAATGTAGGAGAAGTGGAGGAAATAAGCTGCCAACTCACTGTCAAGCTTGGGGTTGGATCAAGGTCTCCATCTGTCATGCCTAGAGAAGCCCCCTATGCTCTTCTTCTTCTGTACAAGTCTGCTACTGAGCTCTGACCACAGGAGTGGAAAAAGGGCTGGTGGGAGATAGCAATGTCCAGCAGTGATCTTCAATCCACATCTGTTACATGCAGGTCCATATAAATATTACTGATGAATTGTGGAGCTTTTAGTGGGATTTTGGTTTTGAGATTGACTTTTTAACAATATTTTCTTGTTTCCCAGCATGAAACCTGTGTCACTTGCAAATGAGGAACTGAGGTATAAATGAGAAAGGGAAAATGAATACTTTGGGACAGGGCTGAAAGAGTTAAAAGGCTCAAGGGGATTCTTGTGTTAATGGGATGACAGAAAAGACTGACCTCCAAAAGGTGAGCGTATACCTCTTGCTGAAGGACTGAAAACCCTTTTAACTGCAGTAAGAAATGTCCACTGCCTGCTGTGAATGTTCTTGGTCTTTCTCCTTAAAAAATGACCTATGGGCAGTTGCATGCCAATGAAGCCAAGTCTGTCTGAGATCCCCTTATTTATCAGCTGAAGCTGCTCTGGCTGGAGGATTCCTGGAAAGTGGAAAGCTCTTTGCAACCAAGGGCCTTGGCCTTGTCCTCTGCAGGGACTTTAAATCTGGACTGAAAAACGGCCATGACCTCCCACTGAGGTGGGAGATAAAGAAGATGTTCCTTCCAGCTCCTAGGAGGAAGCTTTTCCCCCTCCAGAAATAAATGCCACTGGGTGAGGAGCACCTCATTCTCCTCTCATCACTGAGATGCGCAGGTTCATTCCTCCTGCTTCTCAGCAAGACTGGCCACATGACAAGCCATACCCAGAGCTGCTGAGGAGTCCCTTCAACTGTGGCAGGCAGTCACTGTTTCTGTTTTCACCACCAACAAATCAGCTGAAATATCTCTTTGTGGAGGGGCATTGGTATGCTCAAGTCAAAAGCCTCTCCAGTGACCTCTCCCACCTCCAAAGTGGCCAAAGAGCACGACACAGCCCACCAAGGTCAGAGAAGCCTTTTGAAGATGGCAGACAGAGCTACACCTGCTGCTGGACCTTATTTGCTGCCTGCTCTTCGCATCCCACATCCCCTCCCTGCCTCTTCTTCACCAAGCTCAGACAGTCAAACACTTTTCATTGGAACAAAACAAATGCCACAAAAACCTCATTCAACAACAACAACAAAAAAAGGCAAACAAAGCAAAAGGAGAAACTCTCTGCAGAATTTCCCCTGAGAGGCCAGTTTCCCCAGGGGTCAGGGACGCCTCCAGATTTCCCCCATGGGGAGAGGCAGCCGACCCCGTTTTGGAGCCCGGCACACGGCTGAAAGTGTGCCGTGTAGGTCACCTCTGCAGCCAAAGCAAAGGGGTGTGAGACCGTAAATATCCAGCCCAGAAAACCTGCCGGGCTTGACGTAATCTCTCTACCAGCTTCCAAGGTCAACAGCGACCTGTTTATACTGCGCAGGGTGAGAAGAGGCATTCTGGGAGAAAAGCAAACAGAGGAGATGTCCTATGCCTGTACAAAAGGTGCTGTATTCCCGTGTTGCTCCGTCCCAGGCTGGGAGGAACATAAAATTAGCACTGTTTTCATTCATTCATTGTATAAATATTCTGCGTGGTGCCCACCCCCACGTTTCCTTGCTGAGCCTGCAGGTCTCCATCAGGGAGGCTGGGAGGGGGGCGAAGTTAGGTTCAGTCCAAGCAGCTGATTAACAAGGTGAGGTGAGGGCATGCATGTGTGCAAAAGAGGAAGAAAAAAAAAGGAGAAAGGGAGAAGCAAGGGTTGGATTCGAAAGCAAGCAGTGCATGAGAGGAGTGTGCACAGGCAGGGAGGTGCACACAGCATCACCCTGGCCAAGGGACTGGTCCGCACCGTGCCTCCTGGACAAAAGCTGTTTCACCATCACCTGGGGATGGCCAGGAGGGCCAGACACGTACTGCACACTCTGAGGATGGAGCTGCACAGCGGGAGGGACAGCAGGTCCCTTGTGCGGCGAGGGCACCGTGGATGGAGCTGGATGGGCCATGCGGTCACGTCTCGGCTGATTAACAGCCGCGTGCAGCCCTGCCACCTCGGGCTGCAGCCTCGCCGGTGCCCACTCTCCTCGCTGAGGAGGTGTCAGCCCTTCTCTGTACCCCAAAAGCCCCAGCCAAAGGCAGGTGGGAGTTTTCCTGGGGTGCCCTCCATGAGCGCAGAGGGACAAGCAGCCCCAGGGTGCCGGCCATCCCCTCTGTGTGCCAAGCCCCAGCCCAAATGGCAGTGTAAGCCCTGACACCATACGTGTTTAAGCTAGTGGAACCCTTCACACCCCACCGGCAGCCATCCAAGGATGGAGACGGGATGCTGAGCAGCCAGGATGAGCACGAGAGGCCCCACCTAGGTGAGCCTGTGCTGCCCAGCGCCGAATCTGTGACCGGAGGTGTCCGTCCCAGCTCCCTCCCTCCGTATAGCCCTGTTGAGCAATTCAGAAAGACACCGAGAGGACTGGAGAGAAGCAAAAAGAAGAAAATATTTTTTAAAAAATCCACTGCCAAACAAACATCGGTCTGTGCGCACCATCCCACCCGCCAGCCCGAGCTTCTATTTTTATCGGGTGATGAACAAGCCGCAATATCGGGGTGGGGGCGAGCCCCGCTGTTTACGTCTGCTGGCGGGGGGACGGCCGCTGCGAGCAGAAGGCGGCTCATTCAGCGGGAGCCGGAGCGTCCCTGTCGCTGCAGGTTGAATAAGTACATTGTCCGGCATGGGAGGTTCAGGAAGGGCACCGTTTCCAATGCGGGATGCAAACAGGGCTGGGAGAAGTTGTGTGTGTGTATATGGGGTTTGCTTTTTAAATATGGGGTGAGTTTTCCACCCACACCAACAAGGCCGATATTCACTCTGGAATAAAGGGGCACAGGTGCTGTCTTTTGGGGGGAGGCTTCTCCATGCCCTTTTTACCCCCAGATGTTGACCCATCTCTTTTCAGCACCCTCCCCTGCTCTCAGCGTAACATCTCAGTGAGTAAAGCCTCTCCTAGGAGTTTTTAGACCTTTCCTAATTACTGGCTAGAAAGGTTTTGGCAATGCGCCTTCCCATCCTTCCAGCGGGACCCCAAAGACCATACAGTCCCTCCCAGGACCCAGTGACATGGGCTATGCAAGGACACGGACAGTTCTACATCACACCATGCTTTCCCCATCCTGGGATCTTGGCTTGGAGAAGCACAGGACCCAAATGTGAGGGTCAAAGCTGATGTTGAGGCACCCTGACAGCGGCACTCGGACAACAGCTATTCAGGCTTTGCCCATGACATGCTGGAGGCAATCCTTGCTGATGCACACAGCAGTACCTCAGCGCCGGCTCTGGAGGGGTTTCCTCCCAGTGCAGGAGTTTCATCTCCAGGACACCCAACGCTGTCCCTTGGGTCAGCAAGAGGAACCTGCAGCACCCATGGAGCAAGGGCTGCGTGTGTGGTCTGGGCTGTCAGCAGGACCGAGTGGCCCGAATGGAAGCGTATGAGCCTGTACGTGTGTGAGTGCAAGTGTCAATGCCTAAACCCCGGCGTTTCTTTCCCATGCATGCTCAAACCGAAAGCCAGAAAGGATGTGAAGTGTTGAGCACCTGAGCAGAAACACAGAAAAAGGGCCATCTCAGCCCTCTCCCCACCCTCCCAATTAGAGGCTTGTTCCTCTCATTAGTCATGGCGTGAAGTGTGCTCGCTGTGCCGGTGCTCATCTCGCTCCGCTGCAGGAGGCGTGGAGGCTGTCAGCCTGCTGCCTCCGCTCCCTACCTCCCATCCGCCGCTGCTGGGAGGCGAGCTCCCAGACTGGCAGGTAGGTGGGAACTGGCTTTTTTTTTTCCCCTACCTGGATCAAAGCACAGCAGAGGTTTCTAAGTGGCAGCCTCACCCTCACAGAGCATCGTTGCCCATCGCTGCTTCAGAAAAGACAACTTAGCAGTGCAGCTAAAACCACCCCTGAGCTGCTGCTGTGGATCAAGGCCTTTGTTAGCTTTAAAAGAGGGAATAGAGCTGGGAACGGGGATGTTCTGGCTCTGACACTGGCTTCACCCATAGTCTTGAGTGAGTCATCTCTGCGTGCCTCAGTTCCATGCGGTGCCAGGGCTTCAGCAGCACCACAAGGCAGCAAGAACTCAAATACTGTTATCTAAAGGAACCTGTGATGGCTGATCAAGAAACATCTGTTGTAATGTGTTTTGAACTCCTCAGACGCTGACTGTAAAAGCATGAACAGTACTTTTTAGGCTCAAGCTCAAAGCTCCCGGGTTGCCCACCGAGGTCTGCAGTGACTTTTCCTGAAGACAGGTCTCAGACTTAAACCGTGCACCACCCCATGCCGCAACCTTTGCGCAGAGTAGCTGGGATCCCGTGCCCCCTTCTCATGTCCCTGCTGGTTTTGGCTTTTTTTTTTTAACGTCTAATTAGCTTTCAATAGGACACTAATTCTAGAAATAAGTGTTCTAGGGGCACAAAACCCTCCTTTCCACCCAAAGGGCAAGACGAGGGTTTGAGCTGAGAGCCATGAGATGGCTGCACTGGTAGTTGCAGGGAAGGAGCAGTAGTTCACAACAGTAAGTGGTTTGGTTTGTGCAATTTTTAAAAGCAGTTTGAAGTTATTCTTTATTCTACTATTTGTTCTATTTCTTTTTGTTTCCTCTGCCTCTCGGCTGGAAATCCGCCCAAGCCTGCCTTTCATTGCTTTTGGAAAACTGCAAGCAACTATCACCTTAACTGATACAACTTTGTCTGGTATTTTTTCCTTTTCTACCCTTTTTCCTTCAGTGGCTGCTTCCACCATACAAATTCTGGATATTCAATAGTTTTCACAGCAAAGCTATTATTCACTCTTCCTTGGCCACAGGGTTTGTTCTCTGTTCAAATATTTGCGCTCCCTGAAGGCTGAACTTCACAGGGAATAGATGTAAGCCTCCTTTGAACTTTATAATGACATGTAAAAATCTTACCTAACTGTAAGCACTTTTGCAATGTGTTACCTGTATTTCAAAGAGCTCAGAGTTGTTGCCTCCCTGCTTTAAACAAAAATCAAAAGCCATCTATGTGACTTTTTTTGACCTGGCCTCTCCTTAGCTTAAAAAACAAACAAACACAAGAGCAGTTTATGAATCACAATTTCTCTGAATATATTTAGCTGTTTTTCCAGTCGTTCCTGATGCAGACAAAACTGGGACAGCCAGCAGGTACTGAGAAGTTTCTACCCCTTTCCTGAAGTTGCTAAGAAACCACTTTATGTGGAGCATCACATTTTCCTAGCTGGTCAGCTCCGAAATGGAATTTTCTCTGTTCCCTGGCTTAAGCTCACCAAAGGTTTAGATGGGGTTTTCTTCGCCAAACCACAGTGGCAGCAGAGGGTACACAGGGCTCACAGTTATTCCACAGCAAAACAACTAAACATATACATTTCCCAAAAGGTCTTTATGTTACGGGGAGAAAGGGCTGCGGATGGGGGTGAGATGATTCAGAGTCTGTCACGTACACGAGTCAGAACAAAATCAGTCAAGTCATATTTTATAGCTCCTGTCTACGTGCTTTTTATCCCCAGCTGGAAAAAAATTATTCCTGCCTAAAGTGTGAGCTGTGGTGCCCCATCTGAAGTGTGTTCTGAATGTCTCCTCTCGTTGCCACAGCTACACCATGCTGCCCATTGCAGAGACACCCCAGCCAGCGAGGAGGGGAGGCAGGCGGTGCTCCAGCACAGCCTGTGCGGCTCCATCTGTCCCAACCCACCCAGCAGCTGGAGGTGGTGGCAGCCCCAGGATGGATCCATTGCCCTTTGAGTTGGTGGGAAAGTCCCCACTCAAACTCCACAGGTGGAAGATTAAATTTTACATGGACAGGCAGCACTCATACACCAAAAGCCACGTGAGGTCAGGGAAATAAAGTCCAAGAGTTTCAGATGAGGCTGTAAACGTACTGTCCTTTCTAATGGCTGTGGAGTTTTCCCTCACTGCCCTTTGGACCTTTAGCATAAGGGCACCCAGAAAATTTTTAAGTTAACACCTAGCACTTCACTACTGAAAAAAGGGGGGGGATGATGCAAGGGGGAGATTCACTACCAAAATCTGGTCATGAATCTCTAAGATGGAATAAGGTACTCATGGGAGGAAATGTGTCTCCATGCTCTGTGATCTGGGAGCATTACCTGTCAGGATGATGGATGCACGGCTCTCACGAGAGGGCACGAACGCTGCAGAAGGGTTACGAGCCTCAGGTTTAGAAGTGAGACAGTCAAGGCGGCAAGCTTTGAAATGAGGCATGGGATCAAAATAATTCATGGAGGGAGGAAAAACTATTATATTATAACCCAGAAAGCAAAGGAGGATGTTGGGAAGAGGGAGGAAAGTACAGATATTAAAGATCATATTAAAAGAGAGCTGGAGGGAGGGAGGCTGAGGGCTGGCGAGTGGCTTGGGTGCAAGGAGGGCATAAGGAGGACACTCAAATTTTACCATTACTCTAGGCAGGTGGTGCTTTCTTCCATGATGGGGGAAATAGCTTTCTCCTTCTTAAACCCAAAGGGTTTTAAAACCTCTTTAAGAACTATAGCCTTTAAAAAACTTTTCCTTCTTTCCCACAGGAACAGCAATGCAGAAAGGCTGTTAAGACTTGCTTTAATTTGACCTACAAAGTTATTCCTCTCTGTCTCCTGCTTTTCTCTGTGGTAATCCACAGCACAGCCTGCACAAAGACCTTCTCTTGGGCTGGAGATACTGACTCTTCTGCAGTGGAGGGACCTTCACCAGCAAGCTGTGAGGAGTAGTTACTACTCAGGCAGCATCATACAGCTGAATTTCTGTACTCTGTACCCCACCTTGATCTCTTGGAGATCTCTTAGCAGCTGAAATGGTGATGAAGGGGGAGGTGAAAAGACTGAGTCAGAGTTTGGACAGTCTCAACCTGAGCTGGGGCCTTCTTGCAAGTCAGAGGAGCTTCAAACCCAAGACCTCTGTCCACCCTCAGGTTTCTCTGCTGAAGTACAACAAGTTTTTTAACCAGAAGAGCTTCTGTCAACTGTGAAAAATCTCAGCAGCTTCCCACCTCCTCCCAGCTGCCATCTGGCCCCTTCACAAGCCAAGGTGTGGGCCTGCAGCAACAGACCCATTCCCTCCTCCCCAAGCACAGCTTTTTCTCCCACTCAAAGTTACCAGCATCCCCCACAGAAAAAAAAAAAAAAAAAAAAAAAACACAAAAACCACCAAACCACATTACAACCTCTTCAGCACTTTCTGATAGCACCACAACTGCCAAGGATTCAGTTATGGGATCCTCCTCAAAGTTCTGGGGGGATTTCTCCAGTCTCCACCATTCCTTACAGGCTCTGTATTTCTGCCCACTTTGCCCCAAAACAGCTTTGAGACAAATTCAACAGCCTCCTTTCTCCGCCTTTATATCACTTATCAGTTACTGATGCTCCAGGTGCTTTCCATTTCCTAGCACTGAGAATTCCCTCCCTCCCTCCACACTGAGGTCCACTGCCATCACCTGCCTCCTTCTCTACAGCACCCAACAGAGCCAGGCAAGAGTTCCCTAAACTTTCCTGTCTGCTGCTGTCTTTGAGCTTCCCAGTAACTCTGCTCGTTTCTACTCAGACTGCAGTGATATTGACTGCATTGCAGACACACAGACTTTGCTCAGGTTCCTTAATTAGCTTCATCTTATTTTAGTTTGCATAAACCACGTTCTCTTTTTATTACATAAACTATTTCTTGTTTCTCAACCACTTGTGGTGCTCCAGCCAGTTTGCTTCCAAACCAGAGGGCTAAATTTAATCCCCCCCCCCCCCTTTAGCTTTTTCCATTTTCAATTTTTTTTTTTTGGGTCATGCTTTTTTTTCCCCCTTTCTTTTCTTTTCTGGGGTTGTTGGATTTTTTTTTTTCCCTTCTTTCCAAGAGGCTGGGCTTCCTTTTCTGTCCATAAGCCCTCCTATTTCCCCCTGCCCCCTGGATGCCTGCCTACCTTTACTCTAAAATCCAGAGGAGGATCCAATACACTTAGTTTGCCAGCTCTTCGAGAGGTATCTAAGGAGGCTGACAGGAGTTTGATGGTCTCTCTTGCAGCCAGTGGCAGCTAATGTGGTCTGAAACCCTCTCTCTCTTTTTTTGCCATTCACACACAGTACTTACTCTTCAAGCCTGCTGCTGCTGCCACTGCCTGAAAGGACCTGAAATACCACACAGGGAATTTTGATTTCTTCGGGGGAACCAGGGAAAAAAAAAAAAAAAAAAAAAAGGCAGGAAAACTCATCTGGAGATTGTGAAGAAGACATACAGCAATAGCAAGAAGTGGCAAGCTCTTTCCTTCTTGAACGCCGAAAAACACCTCATTTCTCTGCCAGGTGTATGGGACTTAGATTCTGGAAGCACTGCACTGAACTGTTAAAGGTAACGTATTGCACTTTCCTCCCTCCTCTCTCTTTGCTATCTTTTCCTTAACTTTTCTGTTTCTTTCCTCGGCGCTCTAAAGATGCAGGCTCTCAGTCAGTGGATTGGTTGTTCCCCTGGTGAGCAGCCAGCAGAGAAATGTGAGAAAAGTTGTAAACTGATTGAGCCCGAGCTTCTCCACAAAGTTTCCCCTCTGCAAGCAGCACTGCTGTGAGAGGGGAGCCTGTGCCTGCAGTGCCTCTCGGCGCGATGGTCCTCACCAACAGCCCACCCGGTACGGGGAGCAAACCTACAGCCAGAGGCAACACCTATGTGTCGTTTGTTAGTTGGCTTGGGGAAGGGAGGGAAAGCGAGCCACCGGCTTCAGACATCCTATAGCCAAAACCACCAGGTGGGAGAGCGGAGATAGCGTTATTCCCTTTCTCCCTTCCCAAAAGACCCTCCGACCCATCGACGTTTCTTCATGATGGATTTCAGCTACCGCTCAAACCCTGGTGATGAGTCTGATTCCGCTTTCGAGCACTGGGGAAGGAGGCTGCCGTCGCGCTGATTTTTTTTGCAAATGTCCTAAATGGCTGCGGGGTTTTTCATGATTATTGCTTTGATTGGTGTCACTGCTTTGCTACAGGGAAGGCAAAGGGTGATCTCTGAGCTGGAGGGGTGATAAGCTCCGTAGGGGCGGACAAGTTCGGACAGAGAATGAAAAGAGCCTGGATGCCGGGAGGGTTTGACAGCGCACTCCCCGTGCGCGAGGATGGCAGGGACCGGCGGTTGGCAGAGTCTCCTGGGTTATTTCCAGTTAGCTGCTCCGGGCGTTACTCAGTACCTGCCCTCTTTCTGAATCCATTCACAGATGAAGCATATTTTTAGCAATAGTTTGCAGGGAGCTGAGCTCTTCTGCAGAAGTGGACAGAGCAAAAAAGGTTTTATTTTTCAGAGTCTCTATCAGAAATGTCTTCTATTCATTTATGACTTTTTAAGAATTTCCATTTAAACCTTGTGCTAAGTAACCCTCTGCACGTAGCAGAAAGCATGGATTCTAACCTTTCCCTTTTGAGTTGTTTAGCCAAAAACTTCAGTTTGAAAAGCTTTCCTAGCTTTCTAAAATAACTTTGCCAGATGTGGAGAAGGGGGAACATCCCACAACGAAATAGTTGGGAGAGTGGAATTTTGTAGCATTCCTCACTACTTTGGTTTTCGTCTATAAGTTCCCAATAAAGGATGTTGGCTGGGCAGAGGGACTGGTGGTTTGGGGATTGAGTTTGGTGGGTTTTCAGATCCTGCGAAGGAGGGCAATGCCGCGCGCTTTTGGAAGCCGAGCTATTTGTTTCTTTGGTTTGGTTGTTTGATGTTATATTTTCCTGCTGGCTTCAAGAAACCGTATCTGCCTGGTAGGCCAAAGGGGAGATGTTGCCCCTTTCTGAGATGTTTCGAGTTGCTGTCAGAGTGCAGAAAAGGGAGACATCCCCCTCCCAGCATCGCTGGATGGGGAAGAGGGTGAGGGCTGGAGATGTCCCCGTGCTGGCTGAGTGCTCTCAGCAGCCTGAACAGTCTTTGGGGGAAAACTCCATCTGTTCCACTTGAACTGCCGTTTAATGTTTCCTATAATCGCCTCCATGTACAGTAGCAGGGTTTGACAGCAGCGCGAGGGCTGGAGGATGGATGGGCGAAGAGAGCAGATGAGATAGGAAATTGAGGGAGGGAAAGGGACAGAGGGAAAAACTTACTAGGGAAAAAAGGTTCAGCAGACTTAGCGCTGTCAGAGCAAACAGCAGCTCATCACTGTAAAATACTACCTAACTAGTGAGGAACATGAAGGGTTTTAGAGGAGAAGAGGAAGGATGGTATCACTTAAAAGACAGAAATGAATGAATGAATGTGTGAATGAAAAGAGAGACCAGATTGTTGTTCAGTGTTCTGTTATCACTCGGGGATGCGCAAAATGGTCAGAAACCCTGGGGACTCCAAAATCCACTCCATTATTGGTCTTTTCTTTGCTCTTCTCTCTCTGGGGCAGATCCTCTGCAAACATAAGTTGCACAGATCCAGTGACTTCATTGCCTTCCCATGCTGACTTACACTCTCCGGGAACGTGGGCTGGTGGAGGGCCAACTGGTCCCATTTTAAAAATCAACAGGACCTTTCTTAGCTGCCTGAGGCATCTTTTCCACCGCCACCATCCTCCTTTCCCTCACCAGTGGTGGGATGGCTGCTCTACCACAAGACGACCTTCCCCGAGCTGCTCTCTTCCTCCTCCTCTTCCTCCTCCTCCTTTTCTCG
>VZSZ01001968.1:126912-175133 GCA_013398815.1 Ibidorhyncha struthersii | reverse complement strand
GCAGCCTCCACGTGTGAAACAAGCTGGGCTGTGTGTGCTGCTCTCAGGCAGCTTCCCAGCAGCAGCAACAAAAGCCGTGTTCATAGCGGGTCTGGACCACATACGGAGCCAGCGCGCGACGGCTGCCGAGCAGCCCAGAGCAGCCGGGGCTGTTTAAAGAGTGAAAGAGAGAGAGAGACAGCAAAGAGAGGGAGCTGTTCTATATTAAAAAAAAAAAAAATACTTGAGCCCAGTGCAACAACGGAAACCTTAAAGTTTACTTTTAAAAACTCAGTGCTTCCTTGTGAGAGGGCAGAACAGCTCAGCCTGTGTGCAGGGAGCAGGTCTGTGGGCTCTGCCTGTGTGCACAAGGGTGGGTGTGTGAGTGCTGCCTCCCCTCCCTCTCAATGGACTCACAGTATAAATCTAAAGAAGCTTTTTGTTGGCCTGATGAATAGGCGGGGGGTTTTGTCGTGCTACCCGCGCAGCCTTTTTTGAGACACTTCACACTGAGATTTTTTTCCTCCGTGTGCTTTTTGTCGGGCTTTCCCTTTTTAACAAAAATTTCCATTTCTCCCTTGCATGATATTCCCCCTCCCTGGTGATTGCTCCATACAGACCAGAGAGCAGAAGGGTGGGGAGAATAATGAGAAATACCAGAATCATTTGACTTGTGTTGAATGACCCTCGATGTGTTTTAGCTGTTGAAATGCCCTGAGGTGTTAAGTAGCAGCCCTATGGACCTCCTTGCTCTGATTTCCTTCCCCTGCTTTACAAGCCCAACCGCTGTGCAATCGGCTTTAGTGGTCTCATGCTCCCAATGCCTTTAGCCCATGGACAGAGGTGGTTGGAGCTGTGTCACTGCCCCCGTGACCAAGCAAGACTAAGAGACACGATGTGACTCGGGCAGGCTGTCCTTGCAGCAAAGTCCAGAAGCCAACAGGTCTCCATTCCTGCTGTACGAGCTGCCTGGGAGCAGCCTGGGAGCAAGCTTTGCCTGCGGATTTCCATGGCTCTGCCTTTCCTTGAGAGAAGGGAGCAAGAGATGAAAGCAGGGGAATGGGATACCTCAGAGAAGCATAAGGGTCTGGGGTTTCACCTTTGTAGCTGCTCTTTATGTCGGCCAAGGCATGGCGATTCATGGCTTTTCTCCAAACCCCAATGCAAGCCAGAGGACACCTGGGTCAGCTGAAGTAGGGGGAACTTTGGGAGAGACCCAAAATTAACTCAGGTGAGGAGTCCTGCCTTGCTGCCCAGTTCCCCCCAGGTTGTCACTGTGTCCTGAGAGTGTGCAGGCTTACGATGGAAAGGAGGGGTGATTGCTGTAAAGAATTTAGGTGATGGCATGTCCTGGGAAAGGCAGGTCAGTGCTGTTTGACCTGGCAGCTGTACTCGCTATTACAGTTAGTGAGGCACCACGTGAACCTTGAACACGGGGATAGTCTTGGTTGCCACCATGTTACCAGGGAACTACATGGGAGCCAGGGATCTTCTGATGCACCTTGGTGCTGCACAGGGGTGGAAGGAGCTGAACTCATCCTTGCTCGGTGCCCAGCCATGGGTAGGGCAGGTCCCGGAGGAAAGGCGCTCGCTTCAACAGAGGCTATATCAGGCAACATGAGACAAAAGGGCATCTGCAAGAGCAACCATGTCATATTGTAGGGATGAAGTGATCTGATCAGGACAGAAAATTTCTTCTGGCAGGGTAGTGCTTATGGGTTAGGTTCGAGAGGAGTAAAGCTGCCTATTTAAGCCATGCCCAGTAAACCTAGCTTACATTAGTGGGAGAACATGGAATGTAAATACTCATGCTTCAAGGCATAAGGTGACCACTAAATGCCTAGTGTTAAAAAGAAACTTCCTCCTCAGCAATTTATTCCCTATATTTTGATGATGAGAACTTTGGTCTGAAGCTGGTGATGTAGGTCTTGTCCAAGACAGGATACTGGCCTGGACACACCATTGATTTCATCTGGTCTGGCAATTTCCATGTGCCTTTGGCTTCTCTAATGCCCTTGGTTAGCACTGGGCAGAGGACTTAGACACCTTATTAGCAGTAGTGTAGAAAACGACCGAAGGACAGAAGGAATTGTCTGTGATGGCTGCAGGAGATACAGACTTGACTTAATAGGCAAGAAATTTAAATAGGAATAATTTGACAGGAAAAAAACAGAAGTATCCATAGGGGAAACTAACAAGAAATAACCAAGGAACACCTCCTGACTGAGGTTAGATCACAGACTAGAAGAAAAAGGTGTGTAAAGAGAGTGCAGAGGCCAGCAGCTGATAAGCAGGTGAAAATGATGGTGCTGATCCCTTCCAGCTGGAGCTCCCATCCATCATTCACACCTGCGCAGGGAGAGCAGCCGCTGTGCTGGCGATTGACTAACCTGTAATCCACAGCAAAACTTGCTGCTCCTGCTGGGATCCTGCACAGGGTCGGGATAAATACCCCACCACAATCCTGGAAATCCCCAGGCACGGCAGGCTTTGCACAGGGCAGGGGCAGATTCAGTAGTTTTGCTGGCACAAATCTACTGACTTCAGAAGATTACTCCGGCTTAGCAGTATTGTGGTACAGCAGCCGTAGATCTAAGTGTAATTAACATTACATCATCTGTACCACAGTTTCAAGGTTGAAATAATCACGTAGTTCACATATTGGAAATTACAGGATGGCTTTCACATAAATGATTAACTGTCACTATTACTTGCCCCAGAAAAATAGTTTCTGTGGTGTTTGGTGTATAAATAATACCCTGTACCTCTATAGCGCTCAGCTTCAAAGTAATACTTCAGTGCTGTACCATAACGAATACCCTCCCATTCTGTAATAACTGGTCTGCAAATGATGTCTTTTCCTCTGTTGTAAATTATACTGTACAGTTACTGCCACTGCTGCTATTGCATTCAGCCTGGTTAGTAAATAATACTCTTTCCCTGCCATTGTGTCTGGGGTTTAAATAATACCCTGTCCTTATACAGCAGCTGGCATGGAAGTGTCACCCTAATCCTGCACGGTACTTTGGAGTGCGCAGAACATCCCGCTGCTGCAGAACAAATTGCAGCCTTCCTCTCCATAGTATTTGCCCTCTAAATATTACCCTGCTGTTTTATACAGTACTTATTGTATAAATAATACCCTGCTGCCTTTTAGTAATTGATATGTAAGCGATGCCATCAGACTGCAGGGTACTTACTCTGCCAGTACTGCCTGCTACATTGGCACCAGACGACACAGCGGGGCTGTGCAGCGGGAGACACCGGCATCCCAGCTCAGCCCTTCGTCACTGTTACCTGGGTCATCTCTCAAAAAACAGGGTGCTCAGCAGCTGCAGAGCTGGCGCTATCCTGCAGCCATCACTGTGTCAGCAGGGAAAAGGGGTCACCCCTTGGCTTGGTCGGCTATCCCACGGGGTCTTGACCCTTCCTAGTGTCCTTCAAGATCAGAAGCCACTTTGCCAGAGAAAGAGCAAAATCCCCGTGCCTTTACAGGTCCCAGATTCCCTGCAGTTTGCCTCCTTAAAAAAAAAATGCAAACATTGAGGCTAACAGCAGAGATCACCTTCCAGTCTCAATGTATGTTTTCCTGCCTGTTATATGATGGTGTGAAATGATTCAGCACTACCGATAATGCTGAGAAAAACCTAAGGAGCCGTGTTTAGCAGAGGACACAAGAATGTTCATCGCTGTTACTGTTCAGCTATGAATCTGCCCAGTGTTTTGAAATGCTCCAGGTCATCCCCAGAGTGTCCCTGAGAGTACAGTTCTGTGCAGTGTTGTACCCATTTCATCTGCATAATTATTCCCATATCGGTACGCCGATAGGCACGTGTACCTGTCTTTGTACCTTTCTGAAGTACGTGAATGCTGCTTTGGGCCATTCTCTTGTTGTAGCCAGGCAGGCCTGTGAGTTACGGGCATGAAGATCTCAGAGGCTGGGAGGCAAATGAAATCTTCCTTTCAGTTCATCTTCAGTGCTGTGCTTCCAGCTCCCACTAACATACCCAAAGTAACTTTGAATTAGCTAGCCCAGGCACCGTCGCCACTCCGACCAAGACAGCAGTGAGTTCAGTGTGGGCTACAAAACCTTCCTGAGAAGCAAAGTAAGTTCTCAGGTTAGTTGTGCTCTGCTGGACACCACACTGCCATGGCACGGAGCCTAGCTGGCTGGCAGCCAGCTCAGTCTTTTCTGCAATACCTAGTGACGTTCCCCTGGTAGAAATTAGGGCAAGTGCCCCTCAGTCTTCATCTACATTCTCCATTAGGGAAACCATGTATTTTTCCCTAGAGACCCCGTCTCAGAGAGTTAATAATCTTCTGCCTTTCCTTCTGCTAGCCCCACCAGGTGTTCTCATCTGGTCAAGGTAAAGTTTGTAGGAGAGGTGGTATCTCCAAGAGCAGCTGAGAATGCTGGAAAATAAATATTCTTCGGCTAACACAAGCCCCTCTTCCAGCTTTTCAATCCACACAGGCCACCTCACTTCTGCTCTGGTTTTGGCCAGTTTCATACTATTGCCACTGTCACTTCACTTAAAACTGCCCTCCAACTTTGAATAAGCACATCAAACTGACATAAACCTATGTACTTTGTGAATATTAAGATCAGCCCTTTCTTTCCTAGATGCTAAGGTCCCCCACTCCCCCTGTATCTTTTGTGGCAGCTCAGCTGTTCATGCGCTGCTGCAGAGAGGGTGCTTTGGCACCTTCAGAATCAGTCTAGCATGAGACAAGAAGGTTGGGTTTGCTCATGTTTAAAATGGAAACTTCTCTCATACTGCAGTCTCAGAGTAATGTTGAAGCTTTACTCATGGCTCCATTATGTGTATTGGTGAAGGCGAAGACACTCAGATATGTTGGTCGGCACCTTCTCCTCAATCCTGGCACAATTTATTTCAAATTTCTTCCATTCTCCAACTGGATTGCTCTGTTCTGCAACTGCAAATGCAGATGACTTTTTCTGTAGATCTTCAGTACCTCATCTATTAGAGATGTCTCTCTCATCTGTGTTGTTGGTGTAATTAAACACTAATATTTTGAAATTGATTGGGTATCAGGGTCATTAGACACTCAGATAGCTGATTGGATTTATTTCCCTCATAAAATTATGTCCTCTTCCAGAAGCTGCTTTAGGGACTCAAGGCCACATTTTGCAGAAGCAGCGCAGTGCCTGAAGACACAGAGAAGCACTTCTGCAAATTCCATTAGGTGCCTCGCTCATACATCTGCATCTCTAAATTCTAATATATGGTGGATATTTTGGCAAGCTATCAGAGTTTTACTAAACAATTTTGACATTCCCAGAAATCTCACGGCATCTCATGAGAGTGCACTGTATCTTTTGTGGTTGTATCAAAACTTGTATTCAAGGTCCTTTAAAGCTCGGTTTATTAATGTTTTACTATTATTAGTTTTGTTAATGACCAGTGGGGCTTGTTTCGCTTCGTCTCCAAAGTACTTGCTTATACTTTCCATTCTCTTTTGCAACTTCCTTATGGTAGGAAGGAGGTTGCATTGAGTCTTTCAGAGAGCAAGCACAGAGCGTGCAGCCTAAGGGGAAAGGATGTCCAACATGGCTTCTGAAGATCCTCAGCGCCCACAGGGGGCTCGAGATCCCAGACATTGGCTGGACAAGCCTGGGGTCTGCACGGACCGATCTTTGAGGGCCAGAATGAATATCAGGTGTAGCCCCTTACCTTCCCAGTATACTTCCGTTAAAAATCATTAACTTAAAATATGGCTAATTCAACCATGTTTGCATGAACGTTCATCCTTAATGTTAGAGAAGTCTTTTGCTTTCAACATTTAGCTGTCAACCAGTTTGCCCGAACATCACTCCCGTTGTGTGGTTCGTCTAAGTGGTGTGGCTCAATGTGCATTAGTGCTGTGATGGCTTTTCGGTTGCAGCTATGGATTTATCACGATCTGCAGACTGCTCCATGACAGTACCCAAGTGCTATGTATGATTAGATCCAGTTCTTATACTGTGTGTAAAAGCCAAGCAGGATTTTCCTTGCTATATTGTCTTATGGAATTAATTCTTCTGTCTGAAAGCAGAGTGCTCTGTACAAACTTGTGGGGATTTAGACTTCCTTTTGAGAGCTCTCCCTGCTGTCTGTTCGGGACTTGCAGTTACTTGTCTAGACTAGGTTTTAATACCAGAACTCGAGCTTAATGTTCCTGACCTCAGAGGTAAATGGCATCTTTTCTACTGATTCCAGTGGTAACTGGATCTGGCCACCAGACAATTTACCTGCCCATCTTACTGGAAGAATTGCAAGATAGTTGGTTAAAATAGATCATAATTATTACTTGCCTTTAAATTGGTCTTTGATGCCAATAGTATAAAACAAATTTTACTTTTATACAGTTTCTCTTGCTAGTGTTTTGTGTCTGAGTTAAAATACCTGTGCAGCATGCTCCAGGATCCGTTTTAAAGCCCACATCTCCTCCATAAATGTCAGACCATATTTGCTGGTTTGAAACACTTTGCTAGGCAGTTATTTTACCTACAAGGGGATCTGTGTTGGTGTCTTTCCATTCCCCAAAACGTGGGCACTGTTGGTTTTAAGCTGTTCCACGTACCTCTGGAAAAACAACATTTTCTCTTGCCCTTACAGAACGCTTCACCAAACGCTGGGCAATGTTTTGGCGCTTTCCCTCAACCACATCTCATACATAGGAATTCATTTGCCTCTCAGAAAACTTTGTATTCCCATCTAATTGCTGTTTTGGTTTCCTCCATACCTCTGTTTCTCTTATTGCAGGTATGACATATGGACTTTGCTGAGCAAAATGTAGGTTTGGGCTTAGCGGCAGTGGCTCTCCAAATGTCTGTGGCATATGTTAAGAGTAAATTTCTTTCCCTTTGCAGTCTGCACCTCACAGAATGATTTTATATATCGTGTAAGAGCCTTGCTTTTATTCAGGATTCCCGTGGTCTCCCCAAATTCACATTTGTGTTCTCTATGATTGGTCAGCAGCATATTTTCTAGATTGCAGGATGTTCAAGGCAGTAATGTTTGCCTGCCTGTGCTGGGGTAATTCAGTGGAGACCGGAGATCTGAGCTGTAATGAAAAGATTATTGATATCCATTCATTGACCCTAGACTGGAACTAATTTTGGAGAGGATAATTGTCTCTGTCTTGCTTTCTCTTTCAATGTCACATCATCACAGTTACTTTCTAAGTAATACTGTACCTAAGCCCATTTATAAATTCATGTATAAATTCTGACCATTCTGTGATTCTGTATACCTAGAGAGAGAGCTCTGTATATACATAACATACATTCAGGTCAAAGAGTTCAGCTGGTTTTAAAGTGCAGTGTTTCTATTCTTCAGGTTAGTTTCACCATGTGTTTGAAGGGAACACACCTTTCAGTGTGGGCAGAGGTTTGTGAAGACACTGAGTTCTCCTTTGGAAAAAAGCAAAAGGCTGTGATTGAGTTTTGGACTGAACAATGGGTTTCATATGATTAAAAATTTATCCTTTTACATTTGTTGCTTGTTTCAGAAAATTTTTGTTTGAAGGGTTTTCTTGTGGAAGTTTTGAACTGCCCCAAAATGGAAATCTCAGCCAGGGAACTGAAACCCTTCTGCCAATTGTTCACTCTCCTATGCTGAGATGTCCCATTATCTTTTCTGCTGGGGGGTGAATACATCACCCAGAGACCAACATCCACCTTCATGGAGTGGCCAGTGGTTAGAAGAGGACAATTTCTTAGGCATCTTTTCCATCACCTTGCTCCTTCCCTTCTAGCTCCCTGCCAGCCTCATAAAGTAGTACTTAAAGCTTTTGAGGTCTCTGATAGATGGTCTTTCTCTGGGGGAAACCTAAAACAAGTTTGTTTGGCTGTGAACTACTGTGTTGTTATCTTCTTTCTTGTCATGTTTTGTTTTACACTGTACAATTTGGCTTGGTTCAAAAGCATCACTATGGCAGAAAAAAACAAGGGGAAGATTTATTTTCTGCCTGGAGTCCCTGCTGGTTTCTTCCCAAGGAGAAAAGAACAGGCTGAACCAAAGAAGAATTACTGTTTGGATAAAGTGACTTGACAGGTGAATGGGAGCAGGGGGTGAGTGTGCATGCCCAATGGGACTGGCCCTAACAGAGATATGAGCATCTCCTCAGTGTTCCCTCCATGGTGAAATCCCCTTGGAATGACTGGTGCAGGACAGGGCAGTTGACTGTGCTTTGAGGTACCTCCATCCCCCAAAAGGAATGGAGCAATATTACAATAAACAGGGAACTTATTGACTGAGCCAGTTAAATTGAGTTAAATACACACTGTGTGTCTTGGCTAAGAGGAAAGAGGGCACTGCATGCCAGAACAGCCTCCTGGTACATGAACGGTTTGAGTACACAAAAAAAAAGGATGGAATTATACAGGGATGAAGGGCTACCTGGTGCCATGAGATGGTACTGGCTGGGAGAGTGACTGCGGATGAATATAAAGGAAAAACCTGAAAGAAGAGATAGCCTGGTGAGATTTTAACAGGGCCTTAAACCCTCCACACATTTACGGAAAGTCCCTGGTTTGTACAGCCAGACAACAGCCATGGACACTGCCCCTGCTCAGCACCCGCCTGCTGCGTGACTCGGTCCCTGGAAGGGAGGAGAGGAGGAGCACGTTGTCCATGGTCCACATAATCTTCCACCACTTCTAAAACTGTCAAGAGGGGGACAAAGTGGGCTGGGAGAGCGGGTCTAGGAGGAAATGTGAGGAGACAGCGAACCATTCTCCTACTGTCATGCATGAGGCAGTTTCAGGGGGTGCGATGCCCAGCCATTGATTAAGCTTTCCTAGAACCAGAGATGGGAGTGAAAAGCTGCTTCTCCTTCTTAATCCTTCCTGTACTGTTCAGTCTCCTAGATTAGTACAAGCTGGCATGGCTGTTTTGTGCTCAGTCTAGTTGTCAGAGGTTTGCTGGCAGAGGAAACTGAGAAGTAGGAGAGTCGTCTTCAACCCAGCCAAGGCAGCAAACCCCTCATTATAGTCTGAATGTGAAGTCTGTGGTCTCTGTTCATACTGTGTGCCCCCTCCATAAACTGGAAGGCAAAGACATCCCCGCACCTCCAGAACTGAGGTTCATCACATCAGTCCCAGACAGCAGACAATTTTGATGAAAACCTGCTCCAAGGGTTTTGGTAAAGACCCTTCTCTGTACACGAAAGTGTGTGGGATCCTTCAGCAGCAGTAGCAAAACCCACACTTGCATTATGGCTGGGGGTTCACGTTGCTGTCAGAAAAAATATCTGAAGTCCTAGTGACTAGAGGCTTGAGAGGAAAAGTTCTTTTGCTCCTAGGAGATTCGGTCTGCTCACCTGCACAAGGAGTGTGTGTGAACATTTGATATGCATGTGCCTTTCTAAGGAGTCACAAGTAGCTTGAGCATCTGGAAACAGAAGAAAATAGTGATCCCTTGTTTCTCCACTGAAATGCCAGTGGTCTGCTCAGTAGGAAAAGATGGTTCTCCATCTTCTGGGGTTATGAAGAAAAAATGCCAAGAGATTGGTAGATTTCAAATCTTGCAGTTTATTTATGGCAAATAGTGACACTCGCTTGGACCGCTGGCACTACCTCCTGAACAGCACGTGGCAGGTCGTCTCCCCACTTTGCAGTCAGTAACCAGAAAGCCCCAGGCCCTCTCCCATGTCATTTGCCCTTTTGTCTTCCAGGTCATACCAAAGGGAGGATCGAATCAAGATTCCACCTTCCTAGCAGAACTAAACTGTGCATGTCTTGAATTTATGAGACAGGAAATCTACTTGGGAGGAAAGCTAGGGCTGAAACAGCCTCATTTAAGTAAATCTAAGCACAGTGTTTACACAATGTCTGGAATTAATGCAGAGAAAACTTTCAGGTGCCAACTTTGGAAAGAGAAAATGGGGAGAAAAAAGAGGCAGATACTGAGACTGTGATGAAGCTGGAAGCTCTTCCTCCAGGTTGGATGGAAGGTTGCTTTAGCTGCTGTTAAGCATCAACAGCACGCTACACTTGGTAATGCAAAGGCCAGATAGGATGTGATTGCTCACCTATGCCTTTTGTGTCCAATCTGTGGGAGGATGTTTAGTATCACCAGCTGCGTGTAGTCCCAGCATGGACAACCTCACCAAGGATTGTGGTGCAGCATGGTGCATGTAGCACATCAGTAGAAGGTGTCCTTAGCAAGAGGTTGCTGCAGCCTTTGTATCTTATAAGATGTGCCTGTTCACACGAAGGGACATTAATGCAAGCTGAGACTATGCAGAGTATTACACGACTGATATCAACCAGAAATGTGGTCACACTGCACGTAGTGGGAGGTGTCCCTGCCTGCGGCGGGGACGTTGGAACTTGATGATCTTTAAGGTCCCTTCCAACCTAAACCATTTTATGATTCTATGACCCAAATGTGTGGTTATTACAGAGGCCCTACAGCCATGCACATGGTCTTGTGGCTCTCACCTTGAATCTCCTAAGTTTGTTGACTTTCCAAGCCAGCGTGATGTTTTCTGTCTACCTGGAGCACAGCAAGAAGAAAAATCTTTACCATTGTGAAGCTGAGAGAGACCAGCTTCATGATGCCTCTTCCAGTCCTGCCCAGTGCCTTGTTAGGTGAACTTTCACATTGCATTTCTTAGGAGCACATATATTGCGTTTAAGGCAGATTTGGGTAGCAGAGTATTAACAGCTATCAGATCTGGGCGGCGACTAGCAAAGTCAGTGAAGACTTAGGTCTCCATGCCTATGAATTCTGTATTAGAACATGGTTTCAAATGCATTATGGATTTCTGGAAAACCAGCCTTCTGAAGGGCTGAGCTGGGTCAGAGCAGAAGGGAAGAAAGGCAGAAGACGTCCATGAATCTTTTGCCAGCGTAGCAGTGCTGCAGAGATTTGGTTCTCTGCAGTCACGTTCTCATCTTGTTCTGTAGCCAGAGAAGGACATTTTCTCATTGTTAAGGCTGCTTCTTTGCACAAATGAGGTTTCAGCCTATGCATGAAACAAGTGAAAAGTCAAATGCTGCACAGGTGAAAATCCCCAGCGCAGCCTGTGCTTCATTCTCATGCTCCAGCAGAGTAATGGGCCATCCCCCAACTGGGGCAAGCAGCTGCTGTCAGCTGGCTGACCTTTAACCATCCTCTCAGCATCTGCAGAGGACCTACCTGCCTGTTTAGGTGATGCCTGCTTGGAGCAGGTAGTTACATGGTGATTTAGAGAGGCCTTACCAAATTAATGGAAGGAGGGTTTTACAGGTCCCTCAGTCTTTTCTTTCTCCTGCTCTTTACTGGTCTTAGGTAGCTCAGAGCCTATGTGCACAGAAACAACAGCTTTCATGTTTCTCAGAGGATATTGTTGCAAGCCCGTGCATTTGAATAGGAAAAGTTGTCACTTGAAGGGCTTGTTCTTGACTTCCTTGGATCACAGCCTGAGCTGCCATCTTCACACCTGACATCCAGGGAGGATCTGTTTTCCCTTCTTTTGTGTTTTGGTGGGTTTCCTTCTTGTGTCTAAGGGAGCTTCACTTAAGGTTAACAGCAGCTCCAGAGAACAAGTGTAGATTGTTACTTTCCTTCCCTGGGATATGATTGTTTACCTGCCTCTTGCTACCAAAGAAGGGTGATGGGTGATTGTCATTCCCAGAGACAGCATACCCTGGAGGAAAGAGATTTCCAAGTTCCATTGCTTCTCTGTAGATTAAATTTTTCCTTCCTATCCCATGCAAAGGGATAGATCCCAATTACATCTGACTGTTGTGCATAAAAAATAGGGTATAAGGAGGCTTTATGAAGTGCACAGTCATGCTCCTGTCTCTAAGTTAGGTGTCTAACAGTGCTCCAGGTTCCCTTACTGGCCAGCAGACAAATGGCCAAACCACTCTGTCAGGTTCTCAGCTGAGACTTCTATTTCATAAGGATATGAATTGCTCTTTAGAAGTTTCTTTTTCTCCCCTTGGAGTAGAGAGGATCCTGAGTGTGAGCTTTAGCTGGTCTCAAAGGCTCATTGTTCCCTTGAATTTAGAGGCTCTAGGGGCTGTTTGAATGTGGCTCTTGCTTTCCATATTGAGCAGACACTCAGAGCCATGGCAGCTCAGGACTTGGTGCTGATCCCACACCTTGCATGAAAGGCTCCAGCTGTCATCTGCTTGGCATAATGGACATTTTGCACCTTCTCTGTCCTTGAGGGGTAGGAAAATTGCTGGGGTGTGTGTGTTGCCAGTGACAGACAGTTCTGGTTTTCCTGCAAGAGAGCTAGTTTTGGGCTGGCCAGTTGTATGGGTTTGCTGTTCTGGAGCCTGCATGATTAGCTTGATTCTGATCTCTCGGGGGGAAAGGGAAAAAAAGAAGAAAAAAAAAAAAAAGAGAAATGCTGCTGAAGTTAATAGACATGTAATGTAAAACCAATGTAAACTGGGGGAACATGAGACCCATTCTGTGGTAGATACCAGAAAAGAGATAGATGCTTATAAAGCTTTTTGTGTTCAGTAGGGTGTTTGTTCCAGATCATACGTCTGAGCTTGGATCACGAACTGAAGCGAGCATATGACTGTTTAGGTTTTGCTAAGATTTACTGAGGCATCTTGCTTATTGAAAGCATGTCCACACATCCTTGGGTATTTTGGCTTTTCCTGTAGTGTATGTGCAATATAATTAGATAAACAGACAAATTATAACAGACTGCAACTCTTTTATTGAAAGAAAAGCCATAAAGACACCGAAAATGTAATAGCATAGAACCAAAATCACAGGGCCAGTCAACTTTGGTTCTTTATGGAGGAGGGCAGAGAGGAGCTCTGGACCACACGTTATGGCTGAGGGGCACACTGATACCGTCACCAGGGTGTAGTAACAGAGCTGTGTCTGACTGTGTTCATGCCAGCAGTATCTAGGGGTGCTTGAGGACAGAAGCCAGCTGAGGCTTGAGGTGAAACTTGACATTATTCCTAGTCTTCAATAAATGTTCTCTGTTTTGTGCCTTATGCAATAAGAATGTGTCAGTGCCATCAGTTTGCTACCTCCTGTAACCATCCAGACAGGACTGTCAGCGTGTGGAGGACTACATCCCTCGATGACAAAATATCTGAGCAGTTACTGCCATGTGTCTTTCTGATTGGGGAAAAAAGGACTTTATTGTTCCAGGGATGGTTTCAGAAACAGAGCAGGCGGGAGCAGCATCCAGGCTGCTCTGTACATAAAGACCTTACTCTCAGAATGATTTGGAAGCCAGACAGAATGGAATATTTCTCCTATTTTCTTTACAGCTGAAAAAACATGAAAAATCACAGGAGTGCATTTATTGCCATATTTCAGTTCCAAAGTTTGCCTTATTTAAAAAAAGNGCCTTCCTTCCCTCCCATTTCCTGGACCAGGCTGAGGTTTTTAACAGAAAACCTCTCAGTCCTGCACAGAGGCTGGGAACATGCAGGGGGACAATGAAGTGTTTGTTCATAGAGATCATAGAGGAACGGTCTGTAGTTTTACATGGGAGAGGAGAAACCACTGTTTGACTCCGAAGCCGACAGGGGCATGGGGCATGCTGTCTAAACATACATGAGAACCTTCCCGATGTCCCTGCTGGGTGATGGTGTCTCCTCAGACCTCATCAAACCCTTGGTTCCCCAGTGCTGGTGCCTGAAAATAATAGTGCCAAAATAAGGCTGGATGGAGGTGACCATGTGTCCTAGAGAAACTAAGGTCCGTTCCCTGATGGGGAATAAACTGGGGGTGGAAAACCAGTTGAAGAGAGAGAATCCAAGGCTAAATGAGTAGTGCTGGTTTTGACTCTTGTTCAGGAGCCTCTATATATCCACAGTTTTAAAGGAAATATTGTCTTTGGAGATACTTTTATGCCCAGGCATATCTTCTAGGTAATGAGTGGCATTTTATTAGCTGCCAGAAACAATATGTAACTGTATTAAAGGTCTTCCAAAATTGAGAGACAAGGAAGATTAAAATGACCCATCTGCCCCCATCCAAAAAAAACCCAAAAAAAGGACAACAGCAGGCTTAAGGGTGATGAAAATAAATTTAATTGCAACAAGGGTGATTAACATGGTCTGGAACAAGCAAAGGCCACAGGAGAAACTGCAGATGGGACTCAATTAAAATAGACGAGAACAGAAAATGCTTTCCAGCAAGCAAACATGTTAGACTGTGCTGCAAATGGGCCATCTGGCAATTTTCCACTGTACAGTCTTACTGTGTAGGCACTTTGTTGGACTTTCACTGTAGTGACTTTTCCTTTTCTTGCTCTCTCCAGATTCTTCAGCCTTTTGAAAACCTGGGGACAGGGTTGGAAGAGCAAGGGATTAAACCTGTCTGCACATATGTACACACTTTCCTCCACACACACTTAGATTCTCAAATAAACATATTTATATGCAGCCAATTTAGGACAGACTGCACACAACCTGATACAGAAGCACGGCCTTAGGCATAAAATAAAGTGGCAATAAACTTCAGTGAAAGGGACAGTTGTTCTCTGGGGTGGAGAGCTCCTGAACCTACCAGCATTTCCCGACTCGGTCTTTTTTGGAAAGGCAAGAGCTTTTCCTGAATTCTTCCTGGCCCAGGCTGAATTGGAGAGGGCCTTGTTTCTGTCTCGGTCACTGGTTAGAGAAGGTAGGATAGCTGGGATTTTTGTGGCAGCTTGGTTGGATTCTTGTTCCTCCAGACTGCTTGGTACTCTGCAGAGGGACAATTATTCTGATGCAGAGGCATAGCCATGACCTTGCGTAACTTGTCCTACCTCCTCCTCTCTTCTCGCCACAAAAGCTGCCTGCTCCAGCTGTTCTCCCAGCAAGCACAAATGGAGTTTTGAGAGAAAGTAATCTGCAGGGCTGGAAGGTGTTTTTGCAGCATGGACCTTGCAGAAAGCATAGCGTGATAGTTGCTGCTTGTGTGTAGGGCTCTGTGCTACAAGAATTAGTCCCTCCCAGGGCTCCCCATTAGAGCGTGGACAATCCTCTTTTAGTAGTCACTCTAGGAAGAACTCCACCAAAGTGTCTGCAGAGCTCTTCAAGGTGACTTTTTCTACTAGAAGACAAGTACCCTGCAACCGAACTGGAGTTTGTCAGCAGTGACCTGGTACCTCCTGTGGATTCCATAGCTCATAAAGTAGCTCAGCTTTTTCTAGTAGCCAGGCTGCCTCGATCATCTTCAGAACAATAGTCAAATGAAGTTGCTTCCAGAGGCCTGCCTTATTTATGACATATGTGGTAGGGGCATTGACTGTATCTCCAACGTGTTGCTCAGATTCACCTCTCTCCTTAGCCATTCAGCTGTGGTTGGGGGCCAATTAGTAAGATGCTGAGCAGGGGATGTTCCTGCCACTGCTTGGCCTGCTCCAGGCTTTACTCTGCCTTTACTCAGTTGTGCAGCTCAGGCATTTCCTTATCGCTGAAAACTTTTCCTCTGTGCTAGATCCCATCCTGGTGAGCTCCAGGTTGGTTCTTCCATGTGCTGAACTGTACCTTCACGCTCCTTGGGCATGGCTCGTCCAATCTGAACTCACACCTCCGTAGAGGCAACATCCACACTTGACCGAATCACCCTCCTCTTCTCTGACAGTCAGTGGAGAGGGATCATCAGTTTTGAGATATGTGCAATATAATCTGATTTAGATTTTGCTTTAGAATGAGAGAAACAGCCTCCCCAGTTCCCTTGGCTACCCAGACCAGGTGTCCATCATCTGTGCTGCCCATGTCTGCTCAGACAGACCTCTGTCTTTACTTACTTACTTCCAGAACTGCTCCTTCAAGCAGCTGTTTGCTCGTTACCATGTGCCTGAACATCCCACTAGAGACAACACAGAGCAGAAGTATTGCAGCATGGAACCACTGCTGTAACACCGGGATGTTAATCAAAGGCATTCCCAGCATAGTGAATCCCAACCAGAGCTGTGTGCAGACGCAGGGTTGGATCTCTTTGGCGCGCTTAAGGGGAATGAAAAACGGAGATCAACATTGCAAACAGCACCCTGAGGAGTAGGTTGGGTTTCTTACTGGCAGGGAGTCAACACTTTCGCAGAATACACCCAAAACATTGTTATTGTGATTTGTTTAACCACTGCTCACAAGGAAAATCCATTGCCTCTGGGCTTCTGTGGGATAAAAGGAGGTTGGGTTTTTTCTCCATAGCTAAGCCAAACTGCAAAGATACTGCTGGTCCCAGCTGTTATCATATGAGGCTATTTTTCCTTGTGAAAGATCAGCATAAACCTTGAGTAAGACTAAGAGTACATGAGCTTGTCTTAGTTTTTGGGACAAAGTGAATTCCCTCTATTTAGGGCATTTTGTTCTGTGATGTCTAACTGATGCACAGATGAACTTGTTCTCCTCCTACCCATTGCCAATGTACACAGAAATAACAACTGTGTGGGACTCAGAACAATACTAGTTTGCTGTAGGCATGGGCCCTAAAAGTCTTTTCAGCCAGCCAGCTCCCATTATATTTAAACACCTCTGTTTCCATGCTCTAGGATGTTTCTATTTTTAGTCAGTAATCCAGGTCTAAAGCTGCCTGCCTCTCTGGGCTGAGTTTATCGCATGATAACTCAGGGCTGTTCAACCTACTTGGGTTTGGGAAAATGCAGAGCCTGCTGAAGGGTATCTGGTTTAAGGACCCTGGAGAAGTAAGAGCTTTTATTTAAAGCTTGAGCAGGTATCATAACTGAAGACTTAATTACTAGTGGCTAGGAAAGTGTTCTCTTCCTGAATCCCCTCCAAGTGCCTTCTGCCCTGGAGGGCCCACCCCTGCTCCCAGGACTCACGTGATCTTTGCCTTCCAATTTCTCCTTTTATCCAGAGGATGAGAATGTAGGATCCACTGGAATGGCAGGTTTGGGATGGCACAAATAGAAATAACCTGAGCCTACCCCACAACCTCAGTTCATTCCAGGGAGACAGTCCTCAGCTGATGTTGGGCTGGTCCACAGTGGAAGCAGTGATCTACTCTGGGAGGGGTCTGAATGCACAGTCCCACAATTATTTATTCTTGTAGGAAGCGTTCCTCTAGCTAAACAATAATATGCTTCAGAGACTGGACTTCCATTTCCCCCAAAGCTTAAACATACGTCAAAGTGCAGAAGCGGTGTCTGCTTCAAGTTTTCTGCAGTGCCTCCTGTGTTATCAGTGACTGGTCTGTAACCTGGAGATCTTCCCCAAAATACAGGTTAAGCCCTTTTCCTTCTCCTTCACTGGCAGCTTACCCCCAAATCCCTTTCTCCCTGCCTGACACGGAACAAGGGAATGCCTTGCCTGCGCGGGTTTCGGGCATGGCTGGCTTAGATTGAGCAGGGAAGGGGGTTAATTGTACAGGATGTCTTTTTTTCCTTAGATCCTACAAGGCAGGTAAAAAATGTGTGTGATATTCATAAACATGATTCTTTGTACTGCCTAGAGCCAGGCAAGGTGAATAATACAAGAGCAGAGGTGGAAACAGTGATACATTCATATGTATGAATTTTAGTGTCAGAAGGGACTGTCTCGGGCTGATCTCCTGTGTATGTAGGCCCCTTAAACTTCACCCACTTACTTCTTGAGCCCACTAACTTGTGTCTGCCTCAGCCCTGTCTTCCAGAGAAGCCTTCAAGTCTGGATTTGAAGCTACCAATGGATAGAAACTCCATTGCTTCCCTTGGTACTGGTTCCAATGACCCATCACCCCCTGTTTAAAATGTGGGCTTTGTTTCCCGTTTGAGTTTCCTTGGCGTATGGCTCCCAGCTATTAGTCCTGCTGATGACTTTCTGTTAGATCAAAGAGCCCTTTAACACCAGCAGCTTCTGCTTGAAACAATACTTGTGCGCTGTTGTCAACTTCTCTGTCCTTTTCTGTGTGGTGTTGTTACAATCATTAGATTCGGACTTCCTAGTTTCCCCCATAAGGCATTTCCACCAGCCCTCAGATCCTTGCTGGCGGATACATTCTGTGCCGTCTTTTCCTGATATCCTTATGTCAACCCAGTGGGGCACACAGTATTCCTGTTGCTTACTGCTGATCCAAAGAGAGGTATTCCTGTTTGGTTTTATGTCAGAGAATGGCAGTAGCTCTCCTGAGTGACTCTTTCTAGGACACAACATCCCATTGTCAGGCATGATTTGCATCCCCTGTATAATTTTATATTTGATTCTATGAAAATACAGCCTGTTTGGAAACACATTGGATCTAATACTGACCCCTGTAGACGCCTGTTAAAAATACCTCCTTCAGCGTCAGTGTCCCTCAGATGGCTCCTTTTAGAGACCTGCCAGCTAGGCTTCTGCTAAGCCATCTTAATGCGTGTACTACTGACGTTACATATCCTCATAGCATGGAACCCTATGAAAGTCAAACCTTATCAAAATCTAATTACATTATGTTACAACCGTGCAGGCAGCTTTATCAGACAAACTTAGAATCATGCCAACTAATAAAATCAAGTTTGGAAGCACCTGGTTTATATACAAGTGCCTCAACTAAGATTAATATTACATTTATTCTTCAGTGCTTAATGAGTTGAAGTCTGTATCAGATTTTCCATTATTTTGCTGGGAATTTATGTCAATCAAACTAGCCTGTATTTATAAGGCTCATCGTTGTATATCTTGACTAACTATTGGCACAGTGCTTCAGTATTCAGGACCTGCCCCAGTGCTCCAGCGCAGATCATAAATGAACATCAGTGGGCCAGCAATTTAGTCAGCCAGCTCTTTAAGGACTCTTGGGTACTGCTCTTTAGCCAAGCTGATTTGAGGCTGTTTATCCGTAGCAGATGGTGTCTCCAATTCTCCTTGCTTACTGATGAGCAGAAGGCACTTCATTGCCCCCCGCAGCCCATCCTGTGGGCACGTCCCCCTGCCATTGTCCAGGTACTGACAGCCAAACGCTTTGACCTCTTCTGCAGCGTGGCAGTTGACTTGGTCCTGGCCATCAGTAGAGAGAAATGGTGAAGTCAACTGTCAAGATAGTACCTTGCTTATGCGGATGTCATTCCTAACGGGAGAGACACCCAAACAGACACACAACTCCATGGTTTCTCCCTGAGGTTGGGACTTCCCTGATATTTGATTCCCAGGCCCGGCAGAAATCGAGATATGTGCATTTGATCTTGGTCAGCCCTACAGCTGCAAACTCAAGCCTCCGTGCTTATCTGCCAACGTGTTCCAGCCCTGTTCTCCCCTATTTTCTGCCAGCATAGCTGCCTCTGTTAACTAAAGATTTCACAAATACAAGATTTTGTGATGTGTCAGGTAGAAATGAATGAGTGCATGGAGGTCAATTTTTTCATAAGTGAAAGGCTGATGCTGGATTGTACAGGATGAGGTTTATTTTTGGCCTTTTCTTGTGCCGGTGAGGATATTTAATAGACTTTTTTGCAAGGTCGATAGGCGTATACTCAGAATGTTCCCTGTTAGCTGAAGTCAGCTGGGATCTTTCTAGATCACAGCCAATATTTGGACAGGTGACCTCAAAGGAAACACCAGTGATTCAGTAGGTGTGGTCTTTCCTTCTGAGTCAGTGTTGAAATGCGATGCCAAATGATGCTGTGTTTCTGGAGGACGTGCCTTTGGTTTGAAATATTAAAACCAACTTGAGCATTTGTGGCTATTTAAAATCCCATTATATTATACTGGATGATAATCCAGTTAGGATTAATTTAGTTGGCCTCCCTATATTGCTTCTGCCATTCAATGTCAGGAGGATGCTCCTTTCCTTTCCTAAAGCTTTCAGAAGCAGCAGGTTGCTCTGACTAATTGAGGGATCCCAAGAGGATATTTCTGTAGTGGAGTTAAGATGCCTGCAATTGTCTCTTGTGGATTTCTTGTATCACTTCAGGATCCGTTTGCAGTTAAGGCTATATACGCTGTCAGTGCAAGAGTATTGAACCAAAGCATTATAACCTTTGGCTTTTCCACCATATAGAGGGCAGATTTTCCTTCAGAGCATTTTAAGGTATACAAAATGCATCCAATCATTTGGCCTGAGAGTCAGAGAGTGCTTGGATGGAGGATGCTGCTGAGGGACAGCTCCTATTCTGAGGCGAAGGCTTAGTGGATGTGATGGTCCCTCTTGAGTAAATACATAATAAGTGTGAAGATCTGATGGAAAATTGTCTTTCTGCTCCACAGGAAAGATTGAATCTCAAGAGAGAGAATGGGAGAACAATATAATAAGCGATCTATAATAACACTTCAGTCTGTTGTATGTAGCAGAGCATCTTATTTATTTGTCTCGCGGACTCATTTCCTGAAGCAAGAGGCACTTTGAGACAGCGTCCTTCCCCAAGGACCGGCTTTCACTGCCAGTCACATGCAGGAGGCTTAAGGGGCGGCTGAAACTCTGTGCTGCCCCACAGCAGCATCCTCACCACTCGACTCCCTAAGAACATACAGCTGTCATAAATCCTTTCTCCCTGTGTTGTTTTTTGCAGGTAAACTATGACCACTTTACTATTAGTGTTTGTGTGTTTGCGAGTCATCACAGCAGCCGTCTCTGTGGAGCTCTCAGGTACGTGCCCCAGGGCGCAGGAAAGCGGGGCTGAGCAATGTGCTGCACTCTGGTCCCATCCCCGAGCATGGGCAGCTGCCAGAAATAAGTGTACCCAAGATCTGCTCCATGTACACACAGGGCTCCTCTGTTTGGATGGCTGCTACGCCATAGCTTCTCTCTGTTCTTGTGCTTGGGGAGCCACAGAGATAGCTCCAGGCAAAAGCAGATTTATGGGGAAACTGAGGGAATTTCATCATTCCCCTTTTTAAACCCTATCAGGTGTGATCTCGTAGCGTGGGCAGCAGCTACATTGCAGTAGAGCCCTTTGTTCCTTTCATTCCCACATCCAGTACTGGTCCGAATCCCAAAAGCAACCATGGCACAAGGGTCATGGTTGTAACTTCTCTTTCTGCAAGTTATTTTCAACAGACTAGACCAAAAAGGGTATGTCTGAATATGTGGGTACAGGATTGCAAAGCAGATATGGGCAATGGAGCACGTGGAAGCACTAGGTATTTTGGATTAAATGCATTATTGATGTAACCATTACTTTTTTTGGGAACTGGCAGACAGTAGTGATGGCCTGGAAGTGAAGATACCTGAGCAGTCTCCCCTGCGTGTTGTCCTGGGAAGCTCCCTGAACATCCCCTGTTACTTCAACATCCCAGAGGAACAGGACACCAGTGCTCTGCTGACCCCACGGATCAAATGGAGCAAACTCTCAAATGGGACCGAAGTTGTCTTGCTAGTGGCCACCGGTGGGAAAATCCGGCTCAACACCGAGTACAGGGAGGCGATCTCTTTGCCCAATTACCCCGCCATCCCCACTGATGCCACTTTGGAAATCAAGGCGCTGAGATCCAACCACACTGGGATTTATCGCTGTGAAGTGATGTATGGGATTGAGGACAGACAAGACACAATAGAGGTCCTAGTGAAAGGTGAGATCCTGCCCTTGTTCTTTCCTCTCAAGATCTTGCCTGGGTAGAAGGGAAGGAAAGAATATATGGGCAGAGGAGGTACTGCTCTCCCCATTGGCATAAACCCTTTCAGTCAGGTCACAGATAAGGCAACGGGTAGGTGAGCAGAGGCCATGGGCCAGGCATTTATTTTAGCAGGCTAGGACCAGACTAAACAAACCAGTAAAATGACTCATGGCAGAATATATGGCAAAAAAATGACTCTTCTGGCAGAAGGTGAGTTAGAGAGACAGTAAGACAACATCCTTGGCAGGAGATGATACTAGATACACTGGGCTGTTGCTCAGAGGGGTGAAGCTGGAACAGGGCCATTATAAGACCTTTTATTTCTTACAAACATTTTAGGAGATGGGATGCCCTCAGCTGGAGAATTGGTCTGTTCTAGAAAAGCTTTCCCCATCTTCTTGCAAATCC
Source organism: Ibidorhyncha struthersii (assembly GCA_013398815.1). NCBI lineage: Eukaryota > Metazoa > Chordata > Aves > Charadriiformes > Charadriidae > Ibidorhyncha > Ibidorhyncha struthersii. The sequence continues at coordinate 153,307 of VZSZ01001968.1, read as the reverse complement.
CATCCTCGTAATAGGTGGATAAAATAACAAAAAGACTTAGATATGTTTGCAGCAGATCTGGAGATTTTAAGTGTGTTTGCCTCTTGTTATTGTTTGCTGGGTGTTTGTACAGTGATTGACACTCTGCAGCCTTGGTCCTGAGCAGGATCTTGGGAGGTGGCAGCTTTCAAACCTGCACAGCAGCACAGTCCTGCTCTGCCCCACTGGCTGATTTCTGAACTGTGCATTTAGAATGACGCCTAGAGCTGTATCAGGAAGGTATTGAGTCCTTCTGACAGTGATATAGCTCTGTGTTCTGGGCGATGGGTTTCCTTCCACTGCTCATGCTACTATTCAGGTTCTGACTTGTAATACACCAAGACCTTGTTACAGCACCATGAGAGAGCAGCCGCTGTCCTGGGTCACCAACGTGCTCTACAAAGTCCTGTGAAAGGAGCCCATCAAGTCACCCTTGGCTTGAGATGCTCAAATACAGACAACCAGCATAAATAGTTAATTGTTTCTGGTTGACATGTAATATCTGTTCGTTGAATCTGTAATTTTTTTTGGAAGGAAAGGTGCTGGTTGCTCTCTAGCAGACATGTGAGTGATGGCCATTGTGTTTTCCAGGCATCGTATTCCACTACAGAGCAATCTCCACAAGGTACACCTTGAACTTTGAGAAAGCAAAGCAGGCCTGTATCCAGAACAGCGCTGTCATTGCTACTCCGGAGCAGCTGCAAGCTGCCTACGAGGATGGGTACGAGCAGTGTGATGCTGGCTGGCTGGCTGATCAGACTGTCAGGTAATGAACAGTGGAGGGGAAAGGAAAGCCACAGCAGGGTCGTTAGGGAAGGACTTCTGTAACGATGCCACCAACTGAGAATGGTTGAGAAACAGTTGCTAAATAGCAGCTGTTGTAATTGCTGGTGTGCAGAGGGAGGTGGTGGATCGCAAGCCATTCTCTGCCAGGGAGGGAATCTATAGTAGGAAGGCAGAGTGACCACTGTCATCCTCACCTGGTGGCGACAGTTGAGTGGACAATGGCTTAATCCAGATCCTTCATCCTCCGTGAACAAAACAGATGCTACACCAAGATGCACAAGTGTGGCTCAACTGTACCAAGCTGTGCACCCCCTGCTGGGGATCTACCTTGGCTTGATGTCTTTGGCCGGTACTCCCAGGGATCTGCTGTGGTCAGGACAATCAGATGGAGGGCAGAACTGCAGATCATCCTTCCTTTCTCCATAACCCAGGAAAAGCCATAAATCATCATGCTGTGCAGTGCTCCACAGCTCCCTCCCGGCCTCGCTGCGGCTGCCAGGGTCCTGTTCCCACTGTTTACACACCCTCTCTCCCCCAGGTACCCCATCCACTGGCCGCGGGAGCGCTGCTATGGCGACAAGGATGAATTTCCAGGAGTGAGAACCTATGGTGTCCGCGAGCCAGATGAAACCTATGATGTTTACTGCTATGCAGAGCAAATGCAAGGTGATTTACTACTTTTGTCATTACTAGATGCAGAAGCAGCCAAAGCTCTGATCATGCCTGGACTGGACAACAGTACATACAGAGGCAAAGGGCCTTGAGGCAAGACAGGTTAGATGGAAAAGCACATCCCCCAGAAAGGCAAGATGTTCTCTACAGTCTCTTTGTTAGGCCCTGGACAATTTTAATGTCAAATGACTAATGCAGTACAGAGGGTGGAGTCCGTCTAACCTTCACCAGAGGCCACGCCATCCCGCGTGTCTCTGGTCATCCACTTCAGGGTGTGACATTCAGAGGTGTCCATCATCCATGCTTACAACAGGGATCCACTGAAATACTCAGCACATCAGAGCTGAAATTGTCCTTTATCTTCCTCTTGCCCTGTGGCTCCAGATAGTTTGGTATGTTTTGTTCCAGTCTGTTAGGTCTGTAGGACTCCCTTTCTTCTGGTCTTTGTAGACAGTAACCAACATGGGGCTGTAGTTCAGCTATAATACAATTTTCATCTTTTTCTAGACTCTCAGAAATGAGAAAGGGAAAGAAAGGGAATTGAGATTAAATTCTACAGCTAATTCCTGTGCTAATGGATGGTGTACTTGCAGGTAAAGTCTTCTATGCCACCGCCCCCGAGAAGTTCACCTTCCAAGAAGCTTTCGACAAATGCCGCAGTTTGGGAGCCCGTTTGGCCACCACAGGAGAGCTGTACTTGGCCTGGAAGGATGGCATGGACATGTGCAGCGCAGGCTGGCTGGCCGATCGCAGCGTCCGCTATCCCATTTCCAGAGCACGGCCCAACTGCGGAGGAAACCTGGTGGGCGTGCGGACAGTGTACCTGTACGTCAACCAGACAGGGTACCCTCACCCTGACTCTCGCTACGATGCCATCTGCTATAGTGGTGAGTGCCTTGGGGCTGTGGGACTGAGCAATGTGTCCCTACACTTCAGCAAGCAGGAGGTCCCTGGCCAGAGCTAACCTTTTGCTTCTTTTTTTTTTTAAAAAAAAGAAAAAGCGGGGGGAGGTGGGGCAAACCAGGTTTGGCAAAGGACTTAGTCCTTCCTTCATGTTCAGGTAGGAAGCAGATCCAGAAAGTGCATGGATGCCTGCCCTGTACGGGGAGGCTCTGAGGAGGAGAGCATAACATAGCCCTTTTCTCTCCAGTTCTCCCACACCTTCCAGCTTTGGTAGCTCTCCTGGAGACATGGAGGTGTTTCATGTACAAGACTTTGAATGCTGGAGATAGAAGAGAAGGAAAAAAAGAACAGATCTGGCCATGAACATGTGTGTAGTACTGTGATGTGGTGTAGACATGAGCCTGAGTTTCCACGGTGGGATAAAACAAGGACTGCAGCAGCCTCCGGCAATCAGAAATGGGGCAAAATTGCACCTAGGAAGTCAAGAGCATCCCAGCTACTCCCCCTTTCTTTTAACTGTACTCTTCTCCCTGCAGCAAGAAGGGGGCAAAGCACAGGGTTATAGGGTCTATGTAGGACAACCAGAGGCTAACATTCAAATAGGATTGCCACCCTTGAAAAATTCATAACAATATTTTAAAATAAATTTTGAAACTCCTTTGATGCAGACCTGTTGTGCCCAGATGTGCGTGTGATCAGTGTGTCAGGAGGCCTTGTAAAACCTCCCAGACCCCTTGGAGTAATCCAACTACACGGCCAAGCTAAAGACTGGTCTACCAAGCCACAGCCTTCTGATTATCTCAGGCCATGCATCTGAAACTGCTGAGCACAGCCAGTCTTTGCCTGAGCATCTCTTTCTAATTCTCTGAATCCCTTGAGGTGTGAGAAGTACTGGCTAAAATGAACTAGCAGGAAAATGGAATTGGAAATAAATAGATCGGGGAAAGCAGTATTAGGGGAAAAGCCTGACAGTCTCATTATCTCTCCCTCCCCAGCTGACACTTGCCTCACTGCATATCCAAGGTGTCCCATCCCTCCCTAACCTGCCCAGTTCTGTTTTATGCTGCGCTTTAAACCACTGTCCTTGCTGTAGGCTGACCTGCTCAGTGGCGCACGTTCTCCTATAGCCAACGACATGAGTGAAAAAGTGATTTGGGAGGGGAAAGGTGGGAAGTTGTTTGGATGTATTTGGTACAAGATGAGACTGCCTTGGCTGCCTTGGTGATGGGGTTAGCATGCTTGTATGTGATGAGCTCTTAAGTCTTCTCCCGGGCAGAGCAGAAGGAGATCGTGAACCTAGTGAGACTTCATGCATTGCGTGTGAGGACCCAGTTGTCTTTCTCCCACGGCTCAGAACTGCTGTGGAGGTTATCCAAGCTCCCCTACTTCCCTCCGGCCACCTTACATTCCTTGCAGCAGGCACTAGAGGTCAGTGCAGACTTGGATATGAACAAGGTGTTCCCAGGAGGCAGAGCTGGGAGGAGGGCAGGCAAAGTCTTCTCTGATTCAGCAGCTGTGGAGCATGTGGTGGCTCATTGCCTCTAACTCATGAACATGCCCTCCACGCTCAGGTGTTGTAGAGAGCCATAGTGGAGGAAGAAAACCCATTTCTTTTATCAGACCGTCATGATTTCCCTGCTCCTCAGAGCCAGCAAACACCCAGCTTCTTCTTGGAAACAGCACCAGCACAGTACACCTTGCTAGAGTGACCACGTCATTTCTGATTGCTGCTTTGTTTCCTGATGTAGGAGATGACGTTGAGACTCTGATCCCAGGGCAGTTCATCGATGAGACGGGAAGCGAGCTGGGTAGCGCTTTCACTGTCCAGACTGTCACCCAAACCGAAGTGGAGCTACCTCTGCCACGCAATGCCACGGAGGAGGAGGCCCGTGGCAGCATTGCCACCCTGGAGCCCATTGAGATCACACCCACCGCTACCGAGCTATACGAGGGCTTCACTGTCCTGCCCGATCTCTTTGCCACTGGTGTCACAGTAGAGACAGCTGCCCCAGGGGAGGAGAACGTGACCAGGGGGGATGTCACAGAGGTGGGGGCTTTACCTGAAGACATCACCACCATAGCCTTAGGCACTGCCATCACCACCGAAACAGCAGAGGTTAGCTCGGTGGAAGAGGTTGTGGGAGTGACTGCCACACCAGGACTAGAGTCTGCCTCAGCGTTCACAGTAGAAGATCAGCTTGTGCAAGTGACAGCAGCCCCCGATGTCGGTCTCCTCCCAGAGCAGCCCATCTCCCCCACAGGTAAGTCACCAGCACTCCGAGAAGCATGAAGATCAGTTTCTCCTAGAGGTAACCATTCAGCTGAAAACAGCCTGAGCTTCTGCCGTCTCAGAGGGCATCCAAGTCCCTGGAGGTGTGCAGGCCTGTTTGGGGTCAGGAATAGCCTCAGTGTCTCCACTGTGGTAGGACAGGAGGGTTGAGGAGGAGGCTATGAGCCACCTCATCATGTGCTGAAAAGGGCTCAGCTGGCTGATGCTTGGGGCTGCAGTGGTCACACTCTGCCCTCCCATGTGCATCTGGCTCCAGAGAAGGGGAAAGTCGAGGCAGGATGATCCTAGAGGAGGGCTACAGAGATCCCTAGAACATCACCCTCCATGGCAGCAGAACTCAATGAATGAGGCATCTCCATCAAAGTGGGTTTGACAGGCACTGGTCGTTGCACTGCTGTTGGGAAGACACTTTCTGGTCACACATCTTGGTGGAGGGTCTGTCCCATATCTGCTCTTTCACCAGGGGGCTTCTTTTCCCCCAGGTGTTGTGTTTCACTACCGCGCCGCCACCAGCAGATACACCTTCTCCTTCGTCCAAGCCCAGCAGGCCTGCCTGCAGAACAATGCAGTTATCGCCACTCCTGAACAGCTCCAGGCTGCCTACGAGGCTGGCTTTGACCAGTGTGATGCCGGCTGGCTGCGGGACCAGACAGTCAGGTAAAACTATCTTGACTTGGAGAAGACTCATCTCAAAATGACTATTCAGCCATGAAACCGGGGCTTTACTCTGGTCTGTCTTGCTGCTCTGCTCATCGGCATCTAAAGCTTTCCTCACCTAAGGCTATCTCCAGGCTATGATATCTACTGGCCAATAGACCTGTTCTTCTCAATCAGTGCTACCCATTTCCTAACCTGTGTATACATCCTGCAGTGGTGGGCTTCCCTGACATGTAGGAAAAGTGAAAGAAAGTTTATATTCATTGCCCCAAGCTGTTAGTGGACTTGTTTCCAAGTCACGCTGGGGGCTCTGAGCACTTCTAATGATGAAGTGTTCTTGTCCTGCTCTCAAGTACATTGAGGTTCTTCAGTCAAGGGTACACAAGGCTGACCTTGGGTTACCTCCTCTCTTCTTCTTTTGGCAGGTATCCCATTGTGAATCCCCGAAGTAACTGCGTAGGAGACAAAGAGAGCTCTCCGGGTGTGCGGTCGTACGGCATGCGCCCAGCCTCAGAGACCTACGATGTGTACTGCTACATCGACAGGCTCAAGGGTACCTTCTCCTCTTCCTCTGGGCATGGCTGTGGAGCAAAAATGTGCTTCACAGCTCCACATCTGCATGTGTATGGGTGGGATGCAGGGACTCATGCCTGTTTTCTCTCCTATTTTTCAGGCGAGGTGTTCTTTGCAACCCAGCCAGAGCAGTTCACCTTCCCAGAAGCTCAGCAGTACTGTGAGAGCCAAAACTCCACACTGGCTTCTGTTGGCCAACTCCACGCTGCCTGGAAGCAGGGTCTGGACAGATGCTATGCTGGCTGGTTAGCCGACGGCAGCCTCCGCTATCCCATCGTGAGCCCCCGTCCCGCCTGCGGGGGGGATGCTCCTGGTGTGAGAACTGTCTACCAGCACTACAACCAGACGGGCTTTCCTGACCCCCTGTCCCGGCATCACGCCTTCTGCTTCAGAGGTACACTCCCATTCCTTGCAGGGCACATAGACCTGTCTCCTTGGGGAAAGGGAGGTTGGGCACATCGGGGTGCCGGTTTGGGCAAAGCACTTCACCGGCATCTTGAACTGTGAATTTTTGGAAACTCCCTCCAATCCGTTTTTGTTCCAGCTCTGCCACCTGCAGAGGAGGAGGGGGTAACCTCACTCTTTGAAGAAGATGTGCTGGCAACCCAAGTGATCCCTGGAGTGGAGGGGGTACCCTCCGGAGAGGAGGTGACTGTGGAGACAGAGTTTGCCACTCAACCTGAGAATCAGACAGCCTGGGGGACAGAGGTCTTTCCAACTGACATGTCGCTGCTCTCAGGTGGGTCAGAGCTTCTCCATCTCCTGGGTCGCACTTGGCTGGTGTTGTAGAGTTGGGACACTCCCAAAATAAGTGGGCTGTGTCCTTGTGAAGGCAACTCCCTCTAAATCTAGACCATTATCACTATACCAGCCAAGTCTGAAGCTGTGCACATAGGAGGATCTACACGTGTATATTATTGAACTTTTGCCTAGGACCGAACTAAATGACCAACAGACCAGCGCACACAGCATTGCCAGAGCACCTTACAAAATATGTTGTTGTGTATCCGGGATGGGGAAGGCAAGCTAGAAACAGATCTCAGGACATGCCTTCTAGGGAGGACAAAGCTGCAGTGTGGTCAGAGGAACACCAAACTTTTCCTCTTCCACATGTTATCACCAAGGAAGCAGTAGCTTAGTTTTGGCACCTGGGAATTGGTGTCATCGTTGCCATTGTCCAGTGTCAGACAATTATATATTCTGACAGTTTCCCAGTGATATTTAATTTATAGTTTTTTAAGTTATAATGTTCATTAACAAATTTGATGGGACCAAATTATTTCTGCAAGCACATAGGGCTTTGCTCCTTTATCCCAAAGTATCAGTTTGGAGGTAAAGTCAATCAGGAAATTGTTAATAGTTTCTTTAAAACAATTTAGTAAATAATTTTCCTATCTCCCTCTCTTTTTCACTCTTTCTTTTCCAGTGAGCCCATCTGCTTTTCCTCCAGCTACCATAATACCAGAGGAAACAAGTACCAATGCTTCCATCAGCGAAGTGTCAGGGGAGGTGACTGAATCTGGAGAACATCAAGTCAGTGGTGAATCTTCAGCATCTGGGTGGGTATCTGGAGTCCCAGATACAAGCAGAGAACCAGCTTCTGGCGTTTTTGAACTTAGTGGAGAACACTCAGGGATCGGAGAAAGTGGACTACCATCGGTAGACGTACATACCAGTGGCTTTCTACCTGGAGAAAGTGGGCTGCCCTCAGGGGACTTGAGTGGAGTGCCTTCTGGCATTGTCGACATCAGTGGCTTATCTTCTGCAGAGGAAGATGTATCTGTGTCTACTTCAAGGATACCAGAAACTAGTGGGATGCCATCTGGAGTGGAAGGCAGTGGGCTACCTTCTGGATTTAGCGGAGATATCTCTGGCACTGAGCTAGTCAGTGGTGTGTCATCTGGAGAGGAAAGCGGACTCACCTCTGGTTTTCCTACTGTCTCTCTTGTGGATACTACATTGGTGGAAGTTGTCACAACAGCGCCAGAACGGCAAGAAGAGGGAAAAGGATCCATTGGAGTCAGTGGTGAAGGAGATCTGTCAGGGTTCCCTTCCACTGAGTGGGACACCAGTGGCAAAGCCCAAGAGTTACCTTCAGGAGCTGAGCTCAGCGGGGAGCCCTTTGGAGAGCCTGAGCTCAGTGGGGAACCTTCTGGGGTGCCCGAGCTCAGCGGGCAGCCCTCCAGAGGGCCTGAGCTCAGCGGGGAACCTTCTGGGGTGCCCGAGCTCAGCAGGGAGCCCTCCGGAGGGCCTGAGCTCAGCGGGGAACCTTCTGGGGTGCCCGAGCTCAGCGGGGAGCCCTCCAGAGGGCCTGAGCTCAGTGGGTTGCCCTCAGGACTGGATGTCAACGGAGAACCATCTGGAACACATGAGGTCAGTGGCCTGGTGGATCTAAGTGGCCTTACTTCTGGTATTGATGGAAGCGGAGAGGCCTCAGGCATTACCTTTGTAGATGCCAGTTTGGAGGAAGTGACAAAAATCCCCTCGATTACAAGAGCAGAAGCAAAAGAGATTTTGGAAATCAGTGGATTGCATTCAGGAGGTGAAGATGCATCAGGCATGGTATCTGGGAGTTTAGACATCAGTGGTGAGCCTTCTGGGCATGTAGACTTTGGTGGGAGTGTTTCTGGAGTGCTTGAGATGAGCGGACATCCAAGTGGAGTGATTGACAGCAGTGGAGAGGTCTCTGGAGTTGATGTCACCAGTGGCCTACTGTCAGGAGACGAAAGTGGACTCACCTCCGGCTTTCCCACAGTCTCTCTTGTGGATACCACTTTGGTGGAAGTTGTAACACAGACATCAGTTGCACAAGAGGTGGGAGAAGGGCCATCTGGGATGATAGAAATCAGTGGATTTCCTTCTGGAGAAAGAAGACTGTCTGGAGAAGGGTCTGGAGCCATGGAGACGAGTGGATTTCCTTCAGGGACAGGATACTTCAGTGGAGAGCCATCTGGGTTCCCATATGTCAGTGGAGACATTTCTGGAGCCGCAGATCTAAGTGGACAATCTTCAGCAGTGACTGATATTAGTGGGGAGTCCTCAGGGCTTCCAGAAGTCACTTTAGTCACTTCTGACTTAGTAGAAGTTGTGACAAGACCAACAGTATCACAGGAAATGGGTGGGGAAACAGCTGTCACATTTCCCTACAGTTTGGGGCCAAGTGGTGAGGCCTCTGCATCTGGTGAACTAAGTGGCGAAACATCTTCATTGCCAGAAAGTGGTATCGAAACATCAACAGCTTATGAAATCAGTGGTGAAACATCTGCATTTCCTGAAACTAGTACAGAAACATCCACGATTCATGAAATCAGTGGGGAGACATCCGCATTTCCTGAATTTAGCATAGAAACATCAACAATTCAAGAAATCAGTGGGGAAACATCTGCATTTCCTGAAATTATCATAGAAACATCCACAAGTCAAGAAGCCAGGGGTGAAACATCTGGCTACCCTGAAATTATCATAGAAACATCCACAGTTCAAGAAGTAAGTGGAGAAACCTCTGCGTTTCCTGAAGGTAGCACAGAAACATCCACTATACAAGAAATCAGCGGGGAAACATCTGCATTTCCTGAAATTAGAATAGAAACATCCACAAGCCAAGACATCAGTGGGGAAACGTCTGCATTTCCTGAAATTAGAATAGAAACATTCACAAGTCAAGAGGCCAGGGGTGAAATATCTGGCTATCCTGAAATTAGCATAGAAACATCCACAGTCCATGAAACCAGCGGAGACACATCTGCCTTTCCTGAAATTAGCATAGAAACTTCGGCAGTCCATGAAATCAGTGGAGAAACATCTGCCTTTCCTGAAATTAGCATAGAAACTTCCACAGTCCATGAAATTAGTGGAGAAAGTTCTGCATTTCCCCAGATTAGAATAGAAACATCCACAAATCAAGAAGCCAGGGGTGAAACATCTGCCTATCCTGAAATTAGCATAGAAACATCCACAGTCCATGAAACCAGTGGGGAAACATCTGTATTTCCCGAAATCAGCATAGAAACTTCAACGGTCCACGAAATCAGTGGGGAAACATCTGCCTTTCCTGAAATCAGCATAGAAACTTCGACAGTCCACGAAATCAGTGGGGAAACATCTGCATTTCCTGAAATTAGAATAGAAACATCCACAAGTCAAGAAGCCCAAGGTGAAACATCTGCATTTCCTCAGTTTAGCATAGAAACACCAACGAGTCAAGAAGCTAGGGGTGAAACATCTGCCTATCCCGAAATTATCATAGAAACATCCACAGTTCAAGAAGTAAGTGGGGAAACTTCTGCATTTCCTGAAATTAGAATAGAAACATCCACAAGTCAAGAAGCCCAGGGTGAAACGTCTGCATTTCCTGAAATCAGCCTAGAAACATCCACAGTCCACGAAACCAGTGGAGAAACATCCGCATTGCCTGCTGCTAACATTGAAACAGCTGCCACATCTTTGGCCAGTGGCGAGCCCTCTGGGGTTCCTGAGGAGAAGGAAATTCCTGATGCAACATCTGGAGCTGTGACACACTCGATTGCAGGCATTTCAGGGGAAACCTCTGTCCCAGACGTTGTAATTAGTACCAGTACTCCAGATGTTGAACCAACACAGGGACCCGGGAACCCTGAAGAGGCTCAGCTTGAAATAGACCCCTCCCCTCCCGCAGTGTCAGGACAAGAGATGGAGACAGCTGTTGTTCTAGACAATCCTCATCTGCTGGCCACCACTACTGCTTCCCTGCCTCAAGTTTCACAAGAAGCAATAGATGCATTAGGACCCACTACAGAAGGTACCGTGTCTTCTTCTCATATGAAAGGAACATGCTATGGAGGGGAAGGGAGGGAGAGGGCATAGCTGTCACATTTTGCTGCTTCTACAGCAGAGAACATTAATGCAGAAGCAGGTTTGAGCAAAATATTATTGTGGTGGGAAGCCGTATACATGTGGGATATTCTACAGCTTGTGTTCAATAGCTTCTGTCTTAACAAATTATAGTCTGTGTTTGGGTGGGTAATGCAATTATCCAGCCAGTGTAACCCCATCCCCAGAAGCCTCCTGGACCTCCCTCCTGCCTGCCCATGGCAATTGCATGCCCCTGGGGAGAGCAGCAGAGGAACACTTCAAGGGAAGCACCAGGAGATGCATATCTGTGCGTCCCCCACTGCACCATAGCAGTCGGCATCAGCTGCTCCTCTGAATTGCTGGTCCTGGTGGACGCGGCTGCACCCCAGCCTTAAGGAGCAGCCTGGTGGAGCTGGCACCTGCCAGGAGCATGCTGGGGGCATCGTCTGCTTGTGCCCATCAGGGTACCTGGGTGATTGCTGGGAAGTAGATGAGCTCACCCCTCTGTGCTGCCGGAGGTCAGGGCTCGAAAAAGAATATTCTGTGAATGGTCATTGAGAGCCGCTGTGACCAGGCTTGCCGGGTGTGATGGAGCTGAGGAAGGCACTACGGCATTCACTCCCCCGTCTGAAATTGGTCTTAGCCATTGCTATAATCTAGAGAAAACAACAATTTTTTCTTCTCATGTGGAAACAAGAGCAAAGATGACTCCACCCGGCAGAGAATTCCACCCTGGCTGGGGAATACAGCTAAGAAGTTGGATAAGATGGGCTGCAAGTCTCTGTCCTGTATTGTTTGTCTTTCTGTGACACATTGACTTGCTGCCTGTATCCCCGAGTGTTTCATAGCACTTGCTCCGGAGAGGGAGGCTGACCATCAGCAGCTTTGCAGTGCCGAGGGGTAAGAGGTAAAGCAAGACAGCTGGGGACAAAAATCTCTGCTATCAGCATCCTCCGTGCTGAGCGCAATATTTGCATCGGGCAAACTGCTCCGGTCCCGTTGGCACAAAGCGTGATCGCCCTCTGGTCTGTGTCTCATGCTGCTCTCTGCAGCTAGAACAGGCTAAATGTGCAAGACGATGCTCAGAGCATGACTACCTTTTGTCAGCTCTGCTGATAAATGCCCTTCCTTCCACCCTGCCCCTTTTTGGTGTTTTAGCGCTCTGTCTTTGGTAGGATCCCTCGCTGCCAAGTATAAACAGACACAATATTTAAATCTGAGTAACCATTTATGGTGAAAACACTCTGCTAATTTTCTGTGTTCACATGACACAGAGCCATTAGGATGCTGCAATGAGAAGAAAACGAGATGGGATGTTGTTGTGCTTGCTGGTGGCTGCTTCTTGGCCAAGGGAGGACCCGAGTGCTGCTAACACAAGATGTCCCATGACATCCCTCCCTGGCCACAGCTTGGTTTCACCCTGCTGCAATCAGGAGCACGCTCCCAGGGACAGGTCCCTTTTCAACACCATCAATGCTTGTGCTGTTGTATGAAGGTCCTACACATGGTCAGTTCTTAACGGACCGCACGTTCGTGTTCATGTAGGACATGTTGTTTATATATGGTACAAAATGTACGTACAAAGAGATTTGCTCAGTTCCTTCTAGCAAAAGTAATAATTATTTCACCCCCTTCCCACATTACCTCCTGAACTGCTTCTTTTTGGTTAATTTACACCATTCAGCATAGGTAGCTCTGGACTCGGTAGGGGTCTGTAAGTGCAGGGCTTTGTGAAGCTCAGCCTGGTTTCTAACATCATTTCCATCCCCAAAGTGTCTCAAATGAGTCACCGCATTTCCTTCTGTGTTGGTTCTCTCCCTCTGAGAAAACAGGTAATCACGAACCTTTGTTCAGTCCTGTTCATCACAGGCTTGAGGTCCTGTCTGTCTCTGCTGAGCACAGTGGATGCTGCAGGAGTGGGTGAGGGCAAGTCCACGGGGTTGTTCCTGCAGCACTGGTCCAGCCTGGCACGGCATCCAGAGCTGGGCAGGGTGCTGTGGGGGTTATGCACCCAAAATCCCTCCTTGCACACCTAACGGTCTCTGCTTTTGGGCCATGCCTGCTGCCACGTCCAAGTCTGCAGATAAAAACAAGCCAGCAAAGGCAGGGTTGAGGGGAAGGGAGGAAACTAGCCAGTTAGACTCAAGAAAAAAAAAAAATTGGCCCCAAAATATGGTTTTAGTTCACTGCTTTTTTCTTTTTATAAATTACCCACAAGGCAATTGCCAGATTCTTCGGAGCATTTGTTAGCCAACATTCTTGTGAAGTATTTTGAAAGAAAACCATGTGTTCGACAGCTCATGTGTGAAGAAGCTTGAAAAATGTTCTGAAATTGGAACATGTTTTGTGTTTGCAAGTCACAGAGATGACGATGTAGCAGCTGGGGTTTCTTAGCAGGTGACAGGGAGAGGTAAGCAACGACTGCATGAAGTTTAATTGTAGACTCTTTATAAACTAGAGATGAGCTTGAGTACACGTGCGTGGCTGGTGCTCCCACCAGGGATATTCTAGGGTAAAACTTCTCTTTTTATTGGTAAGCTTCTTTACTACAGTGTCCCTATAGGGTTAAATGCAGTCCTGGTCAGGGTCTGAAGGAAACTCATCCAGGTGGAAAGAAAGTGTATTGACCATGAACGTGCAACACCCCTGCAACAAGGCGAACTTCTTCTAGAGAATTAGAGCAAAGTGATGACAAAAGACGAAAAAAAAAAGGAAAAATAATCACAGATTTCCTTTTTTAGGTTATTACTCTTTACAGCGCTCTGGGGATTGTGAACATGGAAAGTCTACAAGGAAGAACCATAGGCTGGAACTCAAAATGCTATTTCCCATGTTGTGGCTGCTTTTTTACCTGAAGCTTCTTCCCATTCTTGAAATCTAGCTCTTGCAAAAAGATCAGTTCTATTATCTCTGCCTTGTGCCTCAGAGTTTGTAGGATGTAATGGATGCCCATTAAGTGCAATTAATTTTCACTAACATTAAAGCATGGGTGAAGCTAGTTGAGCTACAGAGGGAGCTTAGAGTGAGGAGGAGGGAGGCATGCAGTTGTTGCCCTCTTGTACTGTCGTTGAAGGGTTCCAGTTAGACCCAGCAGTCTTTTTAGTGGGATGATTTACAAAGAATGATATTTTTCTGCTCTGCTGTAGCCTCTACTTCTCTCTAAAAGCCAGAGCCAGAAGCACAAGAAGACCAACGATTAACCTTTGGAGTGCCCATATTTTTCAGTATTTAACCAAATTGAAGGCTGTGCATGCTCATGTCTTTAGTCAGCAGTTTGATTCCTCTGCAAGGACAGGAACTCCACAAGCTTGAAGAATTGTCCATAGGCTTGGCTTCTTCCTCCACAGCTTTGCCAACTCAGCGGGTCTTTTTGCTTCTGGTAACATTTGAAGACAAATAATTATTAGCTGAATAAAAGCACTCTGGCACTCCAGTGAAAAGCTGTGGTTTGGACCACTCTGACCAGTCAATGACTTAAACATTTCACTCATGTTGGGGGAAAAAAAAGAAAAATGTGCTGAAATGGCAGGAATTTATGTTAAGTTTTGCTTGTCTCTGGTGAACTGAATTCATGGTCTGCTGCCTATAGCCCCGACACAGTCGAAGGTTAGAATCCAAATGAAGAAAGGTCTTGATGGGCTTTCCTCATTCTTCATGCCCTGGAAGTCAAAGGGTTAAACTTCTGTTGGTCCACAGAAGATCAATCCAGAAGAAAAAAGTCTAGAAAGCGTTCACCTGATTCGTAGTGTTTCATCCAATGTGAAATGAAGAGTATGCTCTCAAGGAGATGGAGGTACCAGTCCTGGGTTAGAGATCCAGCATATCCAGATATATCTCCTGGATATACTGTCTATTTTGCATCAGAAGTTTATTAGCTTAATTAAAACCTTCCTCTGAAGATGCAACCTGCAGTCTTGAACTATTGTTATATACATGTCAGCTTACTTCTACACATAATATTTTGGAGGCAGAGATGTCCAAATTTCCTGAGCTCTCCTTCCATGAGAGTGTTGGACAAATCGCAGGTCCCAGCAGATCAACAGGATCTCCTGGAAATTTGCTGTTCTCTAGATGAATATAGCTATTTAAGGCTGTAGCAATATCTGCCCTTTCTGCTGCATGGAGGTTTTGGTTTAATTATTGTAGTTAATTATTTTAATGACTTAAGTGCTCACAGTAAGTCACTTTCTGGCTATGTGATGTTCAATGCCAGCATTTTACTTAAAATGTGAGAGAACTGTTTTCCCTGGCTCCTCCTATTCTTTTCTTATAGGAGTCACCCTACAATTGCTCCAATGTTTTTCTTCCCTGTTTGAGCTATCAGAACGGCAGCTCAAACTTCCCAGGAGTCTCTGAAAAGCAAATTTAATTTGTACCTGGATTATTTTTTTTTCCTCAGTCTCTAGAAGATAATTACCCAGCTGGTCTCTGAGTCCCTGTTTGGATAATTGCACTTACAGGGAGGCCTATAAGGAAAGAGTGAGGGGCACAACAGGGACCATTGGACATCCTGAAAATGCCTTGCCTTTCAGTCTTACCTTTTCCCCTCTGCAGAATGAAATGGGAGTTTAAATCCTAGTGTATATTTCTAAACTGGTTGCTCACAGCTTCAGGAAAACAGTACAGTTTGTTCAGGCTTTGGGTGATAGCATCCTCTGTGTTCACAAGCTGCTTCTCCTTAGCAGATGTTTCAAGCACAAAGCTGACCTTGTTTAATGGGTATTCTTGCTCATCTTCCATACAGGCTGCCACTGAGACAAATGCACAGGCTTTATTATTTTAAAAAATGTTAGCACTGTTTCTAGTATTGTCTTCTTAGCTTGGGATAAAGGATTTTAAAAGCATTTCCTTCTCACCACTGACACTGCATGTTCACTTTTGCATGCCATTTGCCTTCTGAGCAAAACCAGGACCAATTTACTTCTCTTTCATTTCTAAAGGATTTCTCTTTCCAATTTCCATGATCTAGTACAGCAAATTGTTTTCGAAGGCATTGGGAGAATACTTGTGTTTAGTTGCACCAAAAGAAAATAGTTCTGACTAAATATAGAATGTATCTGGCAATGTAAAAGAAATCTTAGGAAGAAAATGGGTGAAACAAATTCAAAGTTTGCATTGTAGCTGTGTAACTCCCCTTGCTTTCTCCATCCAACAGTTTACATCTTCCAGATGCAAGACCCTGTTTACACTGGCTATTTTGTTTTAATTGTTTTATTTAAAAAAAAAAAAAACCACAACAAACTAGAAGTTAGACCTTGGGTCCTATTAGTAGCAGAAAAATAGAAACTGTTGTGACAATAGATTTGAATAATCTTTTGCAACTTCTGGGCAATATTAACTACAGGAAAAATCGTCTTCTAAAGAGCTGCTAATTTTGCATTATCCTCCAGAAGTGAGTTAATAATATGTTCTAAATGGGCTTCCTATTCTTAGCACTGCAAGGCATTTTCTCCCCTGTCTTTGTTTAAGAACTGAAGCTCTTGAAAGCGAGGGCTGCCTCTGTTCTGCGTCCCGTGCCGCTTGTCCTTTGTTAGCACTGGGTAATAATAGCAGTAGCCTTGTCTTCTTGTCGTTTGATAAGCACTTGAGCTGCATCTCAAAGCAGAGCTGACTTTTTGCATGACTGCTCACCCAAGCAAATAAATAGCTCGTGTCTGCGTAAGATCCTTGGGTGTCAAGGTACCTGGCAGCCGGTGCTGTGGAAGCGGGGGCTCGCTCCATGCTGAGCAGAGCTGGCACACCTAGCGTGCCTGCCGCAGGCTTTTCAGCTGCCTGAAGAGGTGTACAGTCATTTACTAACCTCATCTAACTCTAAACTCTGTGGAAGTGGACACGTTTATGGTATAGAAGATGTTATGAGGAAAATAGCCAAGCGTTGAGTGATATACGGGATTTATTTTTTTTACTGGAATTCTCACCTCCCATAAATCCTATGGCTTAGATGCGATATCTTAGAAACACCCACAAACCGACTTGCCAGGGTTTCCAGATCAACATCACTGCTGGTTTTACCATTTAGAACTTACTTTTCTAAAAGACCTCCAAGACTCAGGTTTTCTGGCAGGACCAGAATCAGCAATGCTTCCTCCAAACCAGTGGATATATTTGAGTTTCCCGATACCAGCTCGGTAAGGTGATTCTACATCCAGATGGAGATACTGTCACAGCCCCAACAGCCCAATGGGCTGAGGGGGGAGTTTGGTGTTCATGATCATCATGTGTTTAAAACGTCTTCTCTCCAGCCCTTTGCAGCTTTCTCCTGGGAAGAAAACCTGTCTGTGTCTCACTTGTACTTCTTGTCTGTTTTTCCAACACTACCTACAAGTGCACAGCCTTTATCTATGTGTCATACATAAAATTACATATGTATCTGTATGGAGAGATATATAACATGTATATTATGTGCAGAGATTTGTTTTTACAGAATGTATAATATGTGCAATCATATTATATACAACATCTGTAAAAGGAAATTCTGTTCCAGTGCTATTTCCCAGCTGGAAATTTGTGGCAATGACTTCACACGTGTGTGCCTGCTCCCTCCTGCTCCAAGACCAGGGATGTCAACTCACAGCAGGTCTCCTGAAGAGAAGAGATCATCTCAGAAGAGATCTTGGATGCACCAAGTTTTAGTTCACATGGCTGAAAACAGCTGAAGACTCATTACTGGCTGCTAAATGTTCTTCTGTAGCTCTCATATGTGCTTTGTTCCCACTTCTGCAGCACGCTTTCCACTTCACGGAGCCTGAGTGACAAAGGAGAACCTTGCCTTACTTGTTCAGCTGGAGCCCGCTGGAATCAACATGAACTTCTGCTGCCACTGCTGTTGGGAAGCCCAAGGGGACTCTAGAGTTGTAATCATCTCTCAGGATACCTCATTTTCCCCTATGCTCTCTATCTTCTAGGAACTCCAGGTGTGACTAATAAGCAATAGACAGCCAAGTTCAGCTCCTCTCTTCTACTAGGCCTGTGACTTCCATTTTGTTCAGAAAGGCTCAAAGTATTTATTAGTGTCATGGAACAGGAATTCTCTTCACGTTGCAGTGAACAAAGAAATCCAGAAAGCATTCATGAGTATTTAGAAGGGCAATCCAGAGGAAAAAAATCCTTCTTTCGGAGAATAACTGCAAAACTGAAGAGGTTCATCAGCCATCTGAAGAATAATTGCATTGCGCACGGTGATACAGACTAGAAAAAAGATGACAATCTTCATGCTCCAAAGCACAAATGGATTTACCATCCAAGGTCAGAAAGAACTTTCTCCATCACTTAGGCACGTTACAGAACATGTCAGCTTTTGGTTGACATGTCAGATATTGGCCACTGAGCAACTAGACAGCCACATGGGGTATAACACACATCTGCTCTCATACGTCTGGGGACACTGAGCAGCTGGGCCATGGTTCTGCAGGGAGACAGTATCCGACCAAATATACACCAACCAGAAGATGAACACAGACCTTGGGGAGTCACAGCTCTGCTCTGGTATTTCCATAGCCAGCATGTTTGTCATCTTGGAATGTTTCCTCACTAACCCCTCTCATACGCAAGAAGAGCATGGAGTGTTAGACAGCATTTTTAAAGCCTTACATTTTTTCTAAGTGTGAAAGAGAGAAACGTTGTCTCGCGTGAGGATCTAACCAGTCATCATTTAGCCTAATCTGCGTGGGTGTGCTCCCACTTTCTTCCTTAGTCTTCCTTCTTATTTCTGAGTTGAACGTCTCTGAAATCTTTCCATTCTGAATGACTCTTCTTCTGATTCCAAAGCTCAATAAGTAGGATTAAGGCTCAGTCTGGAGAGATACTGGGAGAAGAGCTCTTACTTCCAGCACAAGCTAGATTTTACAATATATAGATAAAAACCAGCTACCTGTGGTCTTCTTCAGAGCATCTATGCTTCCTTCCTTCTGCCCCAAGATGACAGGGGATGGAAGTGCTACCAAATGGTGGCATATACTACTCAAACTTGTGCTAATTAGCAATTTGAGAAACATTAGAAAGTTGGGGGGCAAACTCTTTCCACACCAACTTCTGTTTTCAGCTCCAGAAAGGCAAAAAGAACCTTAAGGGCTGTTCTATCTAGATGGGAAACTAAGAGTAGTTTTTTCCACCAAGATGGAATCCACAGCTGGAAAAGACATACCAGCTTCTTCCAGCTCCATCACAAGCAAGGGAGCGCATAGTGGGGACAGGTCTGGAGAAAACGGCACTGTGCTCCAGTATTCTTCATCAAGGAAGAGGCACCCATAGCTAGGCCTAAGATCCTCAAAGGGAAAAAGTTGAGGGACTCTGAACCACCTTTGAAACCACTTCTTTTCTTCTCTGCACTCTCTTCATCTTCACTGAGAAGAGATTTCTTGCCCCAGAACTTCATCTAAATTATGGTTAGAAAGAAATCAGTAGTGAGCACTGGCAAACAGGAAGGCAGGTTAGGAGATCAAGATCTATTTCAGGATGTTTCCATCACTTATGAGAATTCCACGTTCTTCCTCATAGACCCATAGCTGGTGGAGACACAGACACAAATTTGCATGTTTGATGCATCAGGCAGAGACAGTGGACAAGCGAGAGTTACCACAGCTGTCAAAGACACTGAGTGTTGTGTATTGGATACATCTTGCTGAGCTTGTACTGATATCTTCAGAGTGGTGTTCAGCCATCAAGTGACAGAAAACCAATGTCTTCCTTGTAGGGTGGGTTGTGTCTCTTGCCTTCATTCTTCCAGCAGCAGCAGTGGCAGTATGTTCTAAAATAAGACCCTAGCAACTCCCAAGTTCGCCCCAAACAACTGATATTCCTTCCTAAACAAGCAAGGAAACAAGTTCTCCTGTTGGTGGAGTTGTCTGCCCAGACCCCTAATGGAAGCCCTTGATTTCTTGCAGACACTGATGAGTGCCACTCAAGCCCCTGTCTGAATGGAGCTACCTGCGTTGATGGCATCGACTCTTTCAAATGCTTATGCCTTCCCAGCTACGGAGGGGACCTGTGTGAGATCGGTACGGCCTACCTGGCTTCAGCTAATCTTACTAACTGCTGCACTACCTTGTTCCCACCCTACCCCTCAAAAAAAGGTGATCCCAAGCGCTTCTATTAGCTCTGCCCTTATCTCAGTTAGCTAACCTCTAATAGCAACTTAAAATACACTAGGGAAAAGCTTCAAGACTTGTTTATGTATTTTGATTAGTTTGTTCATCACCGCACCGTGTCATCTAAGATTCCTAAGCAGGAGCTTCTCCTATCTTCTTCAACTTTTCCTTTTTTTATGTTTCTCTAGCGAAGCTCCATACAGATTGTAACAATGTTGATCACAGAAGTCACTGCCTCTTTGAGTCAAGGGTCTTTCTGTTCATCTGTAACAGTAGGGAAACATCTGAGTACATCTTCACCCCAGGCAAACTTTCTCTGCCAGACTGGAATTTCATGGAAGGATGCTTCAACTGAGCCATGAAAAATGATTGTGTTTCTCTCTGTGAAGGTGCAGCTGAGAGAAGCGTTGTTCACTCCAGGAATCTCCACCAATTTCACACAGCATGACATTTTTGTCACCTTTTCAACATGGCTTCCTGTGGCAAAATCAGCAGGGAATGTATATCTTGAGAAAACATGAAGTGACCTATTTTTCCATCAAAATTAGGTACTCTGACCTGCACTAATACTTCTTTTTGTTTCTACAAGGAAAGAAAAAGAGGTTGTTTTTTTTCTTAGAGCTGATGAAAGTCCAAACTTTTATCAGCTTAGCTGAGGGGAAGCTCTCCTGCCTTCCTCAAAAAAAAGAGAAATAAGGTTGCAGTGTCTTCTTCACCTTGGCACGAGTAATGATAATATATATTGGATTTTCTCTTCCCCTTTCTCTGCATCTCTCTTTCTGCTTCCAATATGAACATATGGAGTAGACCATAAGAAGAAGGCTCAGGATCACTGGACCATCTGGACAGGAACTGTGCTGTCTTATCATCACTTTCCTAATACAATCTAATCAGCCGCTGATTTACCCGTTCCCTGCTACCTGTTGTTGAAGATCCCTGCAATCCAACAAGAGACTTTCTATCCTGCGGCTGCTTATTAATTCGTTTGGTCCAAGCCAGACTTAATTTCCTCTCTTCTCTGATTTATGGGCTTATGATGCCTGGGAGATGCAAAAGGAAGCCAGGGACCCCAGTTCAGCAGGGAACGTAAATCTTCACAATTTCCATGAGGCAGACCATCCTTTCTATTGGTCTCCAAGAACAGCTGGACACCATAGGTGAGCTTTGCCATCTCTGCACACAACCAGTCCTTGTCACCTCGAGAGCGTCCCTACCAGGGAACAAGATTTTTTTCATTCTTTTCCAAGACAACTGCTGTCATATTTCCCTGCAAGTAACAGCTATGCAGCAAAGAGCGGCCTTTCTCCTAGGAAATGTCCTGCTGAGGTTCTATGCCACGTGCTGTCTCATTCCCAGGCTTTGATGACAAGGGGTGGTGTTCAAGCTGCTGGAAAAAAGTCTTAAATCTCATAAAATGGAGCGTGTTCTCCACTTACCTTTTGCAAGAGATCTGCCTGCAAAAATGAAGAATCTTTAGAGCTTCAACTACTTCCAGATAATCCATTTGATCTGCTGAAGAAGGTAGAAAATATTTTTAATGCCTCAACTAACTACCAACCCTTCCAATGAAGTGTCTGCAATCTCCAGCTGGAAGAACACCAGAAGGGTGGATTAGGATGAATTCCTGTGATTGAAGGTGACAAGTGCTTTGACCTACCAAGTTTAACAACAGAAGAAAGAAACTGAGTACAGAAAACCTTACTGGAAAGGAAGAGAGGCATGAGGACTCATGAAAGCCCACCACTCCAAGAGCAGTAAGGGCCTGAGAAACAATGGTAGATCGGGCACCTGAAAGGCTGAGATCAAACACATTTCATTTTGTTTCCTTCATTCCCATGGAGCAGATGTGTGACATTGCATTGCATGGAAGCTGCTGAAGGTCTTTTCTCATGGTTTCTGCATTCACCTCTGCTCTCCCCGACCTGTAGATTCATTTATTTTACTTAATGCATTCAACTCTTCAGTGTTTCTCAGATTGTAAAAGATATTCTGAAAAGCTGGGAAACTTTTGCACTTCTCTAACAGCCTCCAAGCTTTTTCCTTGTGATTTCATTTTCTCACTCCACCATGGTAAGTTTCTGCCTCCATCTCTTTTCTCCCACCCTGGTAGACTTGTTTCTCCTGCAGACCCCCAGAACCACACCAAGCAATGCGACCACTCGAACCTGGGCACTCCTTCCCTCTTTTCTTTTCAACATATACATGATTCTGGGCATCTGGATTCAGGTTTTGGAGTTTCTTTCCAAAGCAAGAAAACTCTGCAGGCCAGCACAAGTAGGAAGAGAGGGGTTCCTGCTTGGTGAGTTCCTCAAAAAGAGTCCAGGAACATGACATGAGGATTGAATTGTTCAGGAATAAGTTTGTATCACTTGGCCTCTAGTAGTACTGATCACAGTACTGCAAACATGGGGTCTTCAACACAGGCTCCCTTCTCTGCATGTGTCTTGAATGCCTTCTGATCATTTTCCCTGGGATTTCCCACAGGCAACGGTGTCAGGTTTTGCTTTTTAGTGGAAGTGACCATGTGTTGTCCTATGCCATGAAAGCATGAGCTGCTAAAAGGTGAGTTGGAAGGCTTTGAGACTCATACACCAACTCCTTTTCATCCCTCCTTTGTGTGTTTCAGACCTGGAAAACTGTGAGGAAGGCTGGACCAAGTTCCAGGGCCACTGCTACAGGCACTTTGAAGAGAGGGAGACTTGGATGGATGCAGAGAACAGATGCCGACAACATCAAGCCCACCTGAGCAGTATCATCACCCCAGAAGAGCAAGAATTTGTGAACAGTGAGTGCTGAGGGCAGCCTGAGACTGGGCAGGGGTCCATCCATTCAACTCTCATTCTATGGTCAGATTTATCAAAAATTACGTAAAAAACACAATTTCCCCCACTAGTGCTCAGATATTTCTTAATGAGGCCTCACCCTTGCATGAGAGAAGAAGAAACATCCAGCTGTGAGACCCAAGAGGGCCCTTTCTCAGCTAGGGTAGATCTTTACTCTTATCACATTGCTGATGTGGCTTGTTCACAAAATGTTCACATGCTGCAAAAAGTGCAGTGACCCATGGAGCGTGGGTGGCTCCACGTTGAGTGGAGAGGGAAACAGACAAGCATGATGCAAAAAAAAAAAAGGAAAAAAAGGGCATCAGGGGCTAGTGACTGGGAAAGAGCCAAATGACCCACAGGCTCCAGGGCCACAGACAGCGGAGATGGCAAAGAAACACTTCCAACAAGGTTCAGGGGAACCATGACCCACTCTTGTCTGCCCCTCTGGCTCTTCCAGGCCATGCGCAGGACTACCAGTGGATCGGCCTCAGTGACAGAGCTGTGGAGAACGACTTCCGCTGGTCCGACGGACACTCCCTGGTGAGGCTGCAGCCCACAGCGTGGGCAGGCGCTGGCTTTCGGTGTGGGGGAAGAGGTTCCCCTTGGGTGGGAAGAGCCCCATGAGTTATGTGCTGAGTGCTTGGGTTGGGTATGGAGTGGAGGCAGCCCTAAACTTTGTAGGGCTCATGAGTTTTCCAAGCAAAAGTCAGCTAAGCTCCTGGACATCATAACTGCTGTAGTAGCAGTGCTGGGAACCCATGGTCTTTGCTAGTGAGATATGTGGGCAAGGCAGCAGCAAGGATGAAGAGGACAGTAGGAGAGGGGAGGGCTCTCCTACTTAAGCAAAGGGCTTTCCTCTCTTGGCAGCAATTTGAGAACTGGCGGCCCAACCAACCCGATAACTTCTTCGCGGCGGGTGAGGACTGCGTTGTGATGATCTGGCATGAGCAAGGCGAATGGAACGATGTTCCCTGCAACTATCATCTCCCTTTCACCTGCAAGAAAGGAACAGGTCAGAACCCTGCACCACACCAGCAAGGATGGGGGGCTCAGGCAGTGGCTGTGGGGCTGTAGTGGAGCCCCCAGTGCACATGAATGTGGGTTTTGTCACTACCAAGGGTGGTCAAAGACATGGAAGGAATTGGCAATAGACATTGGCCAAGGCTCTAGCAGAAAGTTTACCAAGGGCTTGAAAACAAGTAAGATGAGCCATCAAGGATGGGGTTTCACATCCCCAGGCAGAGCCACACCCTGGCTGCAGCATCACTCCCACACACCAGCTCCGTGCCCTCCCACGGACACAAGCGGCTGTTGTGATGCCCAGTTCTCACTGCCTCTCCAGGAGGCAGGATAGAGCCCAGAGGCAGACCACTGCTTAATTTCAAGGCTCATCACAGAATTTTCATATCCTCCTGCCCCTAAATTTTGTGGAGAGAGGCAATCTCAAAGGGATTCAAGGTTTTATGTATGGGAGAAGAGGACTGACAAGGCTGTGCGTGCCCAGCCTGCACCGGGCAGGCAGGAGCTGCCTGGGCATGAGCTGCCAGCTCAGCCAGGCAGGAATGCTTGATTTCCGCATGTCTCTGCCCATCTCCTGCAGTGGCCTGTGGGGACCCTCCGGTGGTGGAGAATGCCAGGACCTTTGGTCGGAAGAAGGACCGCTATGAAATAAACTCCATGGTGCGGTACCAGTGCAACCAAGGCTACATCCAGCGCCACGTGCCCACGATTCGGTGCCAGCCCAATGGGCAGTGGGAGGAGCCACGGATATCCTGCATAAACCGTACGTCTTTACCTTCACGTTAAGGCTAATGCACCCCTGCAGCTGGGAGGAGCAGCTGGGAATGATGGGGGCGTCATCTTAGGGTGGTTAGCTCCAAGCCAGGCAGAAGGGGACATCATGATCCCCTTGACTTGTTGAAAACTCCCCTGTGATGGGGCCATGGGAGCTGCCTTCTGGGCAGGTGTGGACCGTGGATGCTGGCTGGAGGGGCAGCCCTGGCAGTTCCTGCCCTGGAGGGTCCTCCACCTAGGCAGGGTAGGGGCAGCTCCAGAGCCAGGAAAGAGCAACAAGGAGCTTACCAAGGGCCCAGGGTACTTAAAGAAAGGAAAGAAAAACAAATGGTGAGTTTCGGCACCACCCGCATCAGCAGAGAGAATAGGAGGGGGCAGCTGTGGTCCCCCCAAGCCCTTCTCCAGCATCCCCCTGCTATGGAAGTGGACAGGAGCACTGCGGCAGAGCTAAGCCAAGGGACAGGGCTGGGCTGCTGACCCTTCTCCTGTCAGGCCTCCAGCTGATGGCAGCCAGCCCTCTCCCACTGGCGTCCCAGCCCACTCCCAGGCCTGCCTACACCCCTCTCCCATCCCTGCTCGCCTGCAGCTTCCCAATAATTTCATCGGCCTCGGCCAAATCTCATCTGTCTGGTGGCCTCCTTGCCAGGTTCTGGTCCAGCTGGGCAATTTCAGCTAAAGCAACAGTCCCACAGCCAGGGAAAGTTGATACAGGCTTAAGGCACAAACCTCCGCCCCAAGGAGGAGATGGAAGGAGGAGGGATGGAGGAAGTGTCCAGATGGTGTAGACCAAGCCACTGACTCCCTTGGCTCTGCCATGGACCCAAAGAGCTGTAGGCTGCTCCTGGTACAGACTACAAGCGATCAAGAGACCTAGGCTGTTCCCAACCAGCTTTTGCCTCTTCCATCAAAACCCTCCTGGAAACATCACACAGGAGCAGTGCCAGCTTCAAGGGAGACTGGCAGCAAAGATCAGGCAGAAACTTTGTCCCTGCCGGCGAGTCAGGGCTGTTTCCCTCCCTGTGCCCTGAACACATCCCAGTGCTGACATGTATTTCTCTCCCTGTCCTAGAGGATTGAAAAGGGACTGGCAGGACAGCAGGAAGATGGGGAAGCAGTCCCCATGCCCACCCTGTTAGCAGAACAGCCCTTCCAGCTGGGCGCAGGAAAGGGATGGGACAAGCATCCGTGGAGAGGATGCTTCTGCCCAGGCTCCTGGGAGGAACTGGGCACTTTCTCCCCTGGGTGAAGCAAACCCCAGCCACAGGGGCGAGAGAAGGGCCGATTGTGCATGGGCAGGCAGGCTGGCGCCGGGGCACACACAGCCGCCCACCGGGCAGCGCTGCCTGCGGCTGCCCGTGTTTTTCCAGGGAGCCAGGGGCCGGGGCGGCCAGCGTGGGACAAGCAGCGTCTCTGTCCTGGCTCCTGCTAACAAGGTGCCTTTTCTTCTCCTCCCTCTTCCGCAGCCTCCAACTACCAGCGCAGGCTATACAAGAGGAGCCCCAGGAGCCGGTCGAGACCCAGCGGCAGAGCCGTGCACAGACCCACCCATTAGAGCGGGGCGAGAGACCCAGGGGAAAGCGAGAAAGAGAGATTTTTAACAGAACAGTTATATTAACAGAGTCGATTTCTTCTTCTTCTTGTTGCTTTTTTGTCATATAAGGAAAAAAAATTATATTAAAGACAAACCCACCTTTGTGTATATATATAAAAAAAAATTAATGTTTTTCCAAGCACCAAAGCAAAGTGAATTAGATCTCAGCATTTTTACTAACCGTCCGGTTCCAATTATCTTCGTGCCTTCGGGGACAGGGAGGGGGGTGGGTTTGCAGAGGGCAGAGGGTTAAGTTAAATAATAAAGATGATTATTTTTTCCTGATTTTATCCACGAACAATGTAATTATTTCTGTTATTTAATCTCCAGGGTGAACAGCACCTTTTGGGGTTTTATTTTTTTTTTTTTT